>APFE030657439.1:15009-29359 GCA_000404065.3 Pinus taeda
AATAATTAAATTAAAATTACAAACAATAAAAAAAAGACCTATTAAAAAATAATAAACTTGAAAAACATAAACACATTCATATAATTAAAACCAAATACTTTAAAGGTGAATTTATTTTTTAAATAAGCCATAATCCCACAACAATGACTTCACGGAATATTTTTCTATAACATGAAAACTTGTAAGACCGCGAAGGAACTTGAGCAAAATGGCTAGTGCCATCCATTCCTAGGATATACGAAATTAGTACCACAATATACTATTGTAAAAACTTATATGAAAATAACAAGATTGTAAAAATATGTATGGGAAAATAAAACATGAAAGTAAAATTAAATTAATATACTTTAAGTAAATATGATGTTACTTCTAATATATATATTAAATATATATTAATGGTATTTTAGAAAATATTTTTGTTTTTGTTTTTTTAAGCTGCTTAAATTTAATTAGAATATGATAGAGATATATCATGGTTGTGAAAGGACATTTAAAAACCTATGGTTTAGTAGTAAAGAAAGAGGTGATAAGCATGTAATATCCCTAGTATGAGTAATTTAAAGACAAGGTATGTTGAAGAGGAAGTACAATAATGATATTAGAAACTTTACAGGGGTAGAGAGGAATTTCGTAGTATAGAAGCAACTGTTCACAACAAAAGGACTTATTTACTAACAAACATGGAGTTTTATAAACCCTAGAGTCTAAGCAAGGCTTCTCTATATAAGTTGAGGATATTGGTTTAGTTTTATCATGGGTTTTTGAAGGTTTAATGAAAGCTTCCAAAAATAAGTTATCTTGCCCTAGTAGTTGGAAATGATTGCTTTGAGCCATGAAGACAAGTGTATGATTCTTTTTATTGATATAAGTGACCACACAAAGTAACCCATTGACAAGCAAGTAGTTTTTGTTTGGAATTTTTAATGTCTCATTAAAAAAAATTCTTTCTTTTTTCCTATTTCCTCTTTATTTGGAATGCATGGAATAGTACCATGAAGGATGGTTCTTCACAATAACTTAACAATGATGCTAGTAATAATTCTTCATACACTAAATGGATCTATAGTCATGGGATGAGGAACTAGGCTATCTAGGGTTTTCTTACATCTAAGTTTTACAACCAATAGGATTTTGGATGATGCATCCCTTGTTTTTCTTTGTGTTAGGACTTATGGATGATGAAATTGTCAACTTTATGGATGACCCTTTGGACAATCAACAGATCGAGGCTAACATTAAGGCCATTTAGTCCTCATCAAAGCCCTCAAAATCTACTTACACAAGCTTCATTTTAGAAGTTGTACTAGTTGTCAATAGGAACTCTTTAGGAGTGATGCCATATTTATTCTCCAACTATGGTTCAAATGCTCATACCGATGAATTAAGGGTGAGAACCACCTTAGCACCCACCAGAACCCCAACTTGCAATTAAAAGTTTTATACCATGATCTAGAGGGTCACCTACAGGATGAAGACATTCAAGGTGGTTTCACAAAATAAAAAGGAACTTTAGCCCCATCTCAAGGGAAATGTCCTACCAAAATAGTCACTAAGTGATAAATACATCTCTTAACATGATTACAATAGGGTTTAGAGTGAGGCAATTTGAAGACATCCTTCATGGGTCATAGGGATATAGTTTTATCGAGGAATTTCTCATAGATGGTTTAATGAGTGGCCTCTCCTTCCCTAAAATATGTTTCTAGAGCTCCCCTAATAGGAGGTGTAGGACCAAGAGGACAAGAGAATACTCATAAAAGAAATAAGTGCATTAAGCAGAAATATGAGGTTATTAATGTACTCCTAGGGGATAGTGTGAGGTTAAATAAAATCATGGAGTTTGAAAAGATTCTTAAGTTGTAGGAATGGAGTATACACCTTAAAAACTTGACTTGGGAGAATTCATAGCCACTTTTGGCTACATTCTGAGAGTTATTGTCTTGACTAAAGGTTGGTTAACCTAGTCCTTTTATGCTTCTACAGACATGGACAAAATATCACAAATTTGTTGTAAATGGGCTTCCACGCCCTCTTTATTAAAAAGTGGCATTTAGACTTCGATGCATGCTTGATACAAATAGATTTG
Source organism: Pinus taeda (assembly GCA_000404065.3). Taxonomy (NCBI): domain Eukaryota; kingdom Viridiplantae; phylum Streptophyta; class Pinopsida; order Pinales; family Pinaceae; genus Pinus; species Pinus taeda. Next base: position 17,096 of record APFE030657439.1, read on the forward strand.
ACCCTGTTCTAGGTAAGAATGCTAGACCTCCCATTAATTCTTTGGTTTGAGGAAATGTTTAAGGAAATTGGTAATTCCTTAGGTTTATATTATGAAGTAGATGATTCTTTTTGGACATAAGGTACATGGGGATGGAAAGGATGCTTGTAGGCATAAACTTAAGAAAAGGATTGGTATAATCTATAAATATAAATAAATATTCCTCTTTCTTTAACAAGACTCTTAGTTATGAAGAGATTCCTTTTAACTGTGTAAGGTTCCATGAATATGGGTATCTAGCCATGGATTGTGCACTTTTCTTTTCTAGAATGCCCTAGGAAAAAAATTTCCTATTCCCTATCAAAGAGAATGTGCTTGTAATGTAAGAAGAAAGTCTTACCTCCTCTCTATAATACTCTTGGATGAGAGATTATCCAACATCAATCCACTTAGTAGGATATCTGGGGATTGATTAGTAGGACTCCCTAAAGGAACTAACTCCTCAAAACATATCACTTGCATTGGGTAAGGAATCCTCTCCTCCACTTTCTACTATTGAATCCTCTAGTCATTTACAATTTAGAACATGGTCAGTAGGATTAGAGAAAGCTCCCAAAACTCCCAAAGCTCCCCAAGGTGACTTTATTTCTAGTTTCTTAGGTTTCACAAACCCCCATCCTATCCACTCATAAGGATTAGGAGAATATATGATTGTATTTCTGTAACCCCTTGAAATTGACCTTCCACCCCAATCAATGCCTATGAACAGGGTACCAAAGAAATCTCACCTTCCTATGATTTTTCAAAATATAATCTAAGACCACATAACAAAAATTATGGAATATTTGAAAGAAGTTTTGAAGTTAGACTTGGACACCTTGAAGGAAAAAAATCCTAACATAGGGCATATAGGTAATAAATCCTATCTCTCCATTACCGAGAAGAAACCTAAATAAAAAGTGAAAAGTGGAAAATGGCAATCACTAATCAAGGCCCTTAGAACATATGTCCCCAATGTTGTCCTTAAATGATTTTCTTAACCCTGAATTATAGAGGGTTGGCTAATCCTTTTAACAAGTTGATCCTCAAGAGTTTAGTAGAAACTCATAAACCCTCTATCCCTCTTCTCTAAGAGGTCATGATAAAATGGACCAAAATAATACAAGTCTCTTAAAAATTATATAAGGATGGGACTTTATTTTCGTGGATGCTTTAGGTCACTAAGGAGGACTAGCTATATGCTAGAAAACTAGCACTTTTTCTCTTGCTAATTCTCAAGCTTTTGATTCAAGGTTGGTAGGTTCCATTCACTCTCTATACATAATAAAAGATTTAAACTACCTAAACATCTATGGCCGACACTCAGAACACTTGTAATATTAGGATTGCCTCTTCTTAATTCATGGATAAGGCAAGGGTGGATCGCTCTAGGAAGTGATTTAAATTTCCCTTGGTGCATCTGAGGTTTAGGGGCTAGTGACTTAAGTGAAATCTCGATATGATTTTCTCATTAGGATCCTAGAGAAATGTATTTGCCTAACATAAATCCAACCAAGTTTTCTCCCACCTGGACAAATATAAGAACCTGGGAGAGTTGATTTGTAAACTATCTCAATCGATTTCTATTATCAAAATATTTTTTGGAAGAAACCCTAAGATTTTGTTTATGAGGTTTAGTTGGAGGGATTCCAACCATCTTCTAGTTATACTAGAAGTGGTCCCTCTATAGGGAAACCCCCTAGCTCTAAATTCAAATCAAATCCTAAATGGCTCAAAGAGGAAGGCTTTTTATAATTGTTGAAAAAATTATGGGTTCTCTGCAGTGATTCTCTAAGAGAACATACAAATTTTCAATTTCATTCAAACATGAAAAAGGCTAGGTCTATGGGGATCCAATTCTAAAAGGGAAAGTGAGACAAGGATGATAGAATCCTTAAGAAATAGATTCTCCTTGGAGGAATTTGGGTACTTAATGACTGTTGAGAAGGAAGGGTTTTGTCATTTCAAAGAAAAGGAAGGAAGTTTCTTTTCAGAAAGGAAAAGCAATGGTTTTTAAAAAATAAGATGATATGGATTGAGGTAAGAGACAACAATAGATAAATTTTCTATTATTTTACAAAGTTTTTTAAAAAATGAACTCAATTTGGAAAATTGATAGAGGGTATGACTCTTAGGTATAAATATTGTTTGAAATTAGCTCAAAATGGGTCAATAACTTTGAAAAACTCTTTAATGGGTGAAATTGATACACAATAGATGTCATCCTTCAAATCTCTAGTTTATTTCCTAGATTTGTAGGCATGGAATATATTTAGTTTCTAATGGAAAAGGTGGGAAAGGAATAATTCACTAATAGACATGGGTGGAAAATCTGATGGCGGAATCCGATGGAAGGAATAAAATCAGAAAAACCATCGGAAGTTAAATGTATTTTTTTTTTTTTGTTTTTAAATCTCGACGATCATTGAATATCTGATGGGAGTTCCTTAACTGTTAAATGTCCGAAGGGAGTTTCTCTACCGTAGAATATATTACATTTGGCCCCATATCAAACAAATTCCATGGAATTGTTGTATAATGTCCAATTCGACCGTAAATGGCTTCTTTCCACTCGAAAACTCTAGTTTAGACATTTTTGTTGAGTTTAATAATAATTATAAATATATAATATTTTATATAATATAATATATATATAAATAATAATATATAATAATATATATTAATAATTTATCGACATTGTAGGGAAGCACTAGTAGGATTGTTTTGAAAGGTTGTAGGCCTATTTTGTGGTTAATTTTTGAAGAAAATCATCAATATAAGTTTGGTGAGGAAAAATGTCACATAACATTCCTCAAGGAGGCCAAGGAGACATGTGATCAACATGAGGGGCTTAAGAGGATAAAAAATGTTATTGCCCTTATAAATATGCAAGGGCTCGAATATAACAAGACTTCTAATAAAAATAACTAAAAGACATTGTAGAGACTATGGACACACTGGAGGCGTGCATGAATATCATCCCTTAGTAATTTATTCATTATATGTCTTTGTATTGTAGATTGTTTTTGCAAATGTTAATATGTATATTTTATTATTAGATTGTATGCCTTTGTATTGTAAATTGTATTGTCTTTCAATTGTAAATGTTTATATCCTTTTGGGAGATATTTGACCTATGTTGTCATCTTTATGTGGAGAAATATGAAATGTGTTAGAAAATTGTATATTACAGAGCATTGGAACACATAAAATATTGCAGAAATATAAACACAGAAAATGCATAAAACAAGAGAGACACAGATATACGTGGTTCACCCAATTTGGGCTACGACCATGGAGAAACAACCAGTCCTTCTTTTATTATATTATCCAGCAAACTAGAGATACAACCTACAACAGATCTGCTGTAACACCCTCTTCACTCTCAATCGCCTCTCTCTTCCTCACTCAGAATATAGATATCCATAGACGCAATACAATTCCCTCATATATAGCGAGGGTTTGCCTTCTAGGGCAAAAAACCCTAAATTAAACATAACTTCTACCGTCAGATCATTCGCCTAATGAACGACCTAGATTGACTAGAAATTACAATACTTTTACAAGGCAATTTTACATCTATTTTTAACTTCGGGGGCGTTGCCAAAACCTTTGAATACAGAAGATAATCAGGCTCCATACCCAACAAATTGATTATTATGTTTAGGGTCGATTAAGGGGTTAGGTTGAGTTAGGGGTTATTGTTTAAGGTTTTAGGGGTTAAGGGCTTAGGGCTTAAGGGTTTAAGGGCTTAGGGATTAGGGGTTTAAGGGATTAAAGGAATGGGGTTAAGGTGTTAATGTATGTTTAGGGGGTTTATTAAAAAGTTTAAATTTATAAACCACAATTTATTAAAATGTTATGTTCCTAACCACAATGTATTTCTCTCATAAAAGAGAGTCTTTCTCATTTTTTAAGGAAAAAGGTATGGGACACAAGCCTTGCACTTGGTGTTTCAAAAAGTTTTATGTGATAATGAACTTTTTAAGCCCAAGTGATATATAAGAGCGAAGAATTCTCCACATAAAGTCTGTTTTTGTGATAAGGGTCTCATTTATTGTAAATTATGAGAAAATTGAAGTAATATCAAAGTTATAATAGTTTTAGGAAAAGGGTAGATTAATTAAATGTTTGATAAATCATTAATAGTTATCTTTTACAAATTTATCTTACTTATTATCACTCATGCAAGGTAGAACAATCGATTTTAAATGTCTTTTGAATTAGGCACAATGTTTTTATTCTATAACATTCGCTTACCAATAATTACAAAGGAGTGAGTTTTTGAAATTTTGGTCAAATATTGAACTAAGTAGTAAAAAAGAAAGAATACCCTATTTTGTGTAAAAAGAGAGATTGATGTTGTGCCTTAGTTAAAAAGGGTTTCCTATGAAAAATGTCTTTTGTAGGTTCCTTGCCACTTTCATAAAGAAAAAAGGGGATCCTATATAATTATCTTACATAGGTTACTGATTTGAAGTTTATAAGTGAAAACATATGATGAAAATACAAAATAAAATGAAACTATTAAGTTAGATCAACAAACACATTGTTGCCAGCTAACCTAGAAAATAAGAGACCTACCTATTTAGGAGCAATGACGCAAAAAATAGGAAATTAGGAATAAAAGGGTATAGAAAGAATAATTGGAGACAAACACAAAACCAAACAATAGAGAATAAGAAAGGTTGATCTTCCTCTTGTACATTCCTAGACCCATCTAGCTTGCACGAACTAATTTTGGCAGTAACATTCATTGTGAGAATACCTTTCATATAAGATGAAAAGTCCACATCCTCTTTAGAAATAATTTGTTTAATTAAAAAATGATTAAAAAGGATAATATAAGATCCACTCTCCTCTTGTCATAATCAAATATTTGAGAGGAATTGGGAATAAGATACATTTTTTTTTCCTTTCCCCTCTCATTCTCTTGTCTTATGGAAGCCATTATGAACAATATTGTAGTATTTACCTTGAGGTTTTTTCTGCTTGATTGGTTGTCTTTGTTTCTTGCTCTCGCCTAATTAGTTGTATTTGTATTTCTCTTTGTTGTCTTTGTTTTCCTATATTATATTTGTAAATGTTTGTATCAACATTTAAATATTTGCTATATATATTAATATCATTTTATTGATTTTAAGTGTATAGTATCATCCCCCTAAGGCATTGCTCGACGAGGAAGAGGTGGTTGAAGTACAAGCGTATGTTCAAGAACATGGAGTGGATATTGAGGATCAAGCTAATGATCATATGGAAGAAGATAACGATGTTGATAACACAGTTGAAGAAGATGTGACAAATATTTTGATCTAAGAGACATTTAATAATGTTGAAATGGATGATGATGGCAACCATTATGATGGTCGTGCTTTTGATAAACCTGTACTTGAGAGGGAAATTTAACCTCTATGAAAGTTAAAAAATATCTCTTCTCTCTATTGTGTTGTTGTTGTTCAACTTAAAAGTGATGAATGGTTTGTCAAACACATGTGTGACACATATCCTAAGGTATGTAATATATTTTGTGACAATAATTAGTACGATATACATGATAAAGAAATCATTTTTTCCTTTGTTTTTAATGTAATTAGTATGTTGATCATCATTTACTAAATTTGTAACATTTGGATGCAATATATATGATTAATATTGTTTAGTACATTAACCAATACTACTATTTTTCTATGTTGTAGATTGTTAGGTGAATTTTTGTTACCACCATCAAATGTTTTACCTCATATGTATTGATATTTACATGTCGTTATGAAATATATTGGAATGGAGTAGCAAGAAATTCATGCATGTCCTAATGAAGATATTCTCTATTATAAAGAACATGAGTCAAAAGAAAAATTACCAAAATGTGATGAAAGTAGATATCAAACCGATAAAGTAACAAAAAAGGTGCCTCACAAAGTTCTTCATTATATTACCATAATTCCACAGCTGTGAAAATTGTTCAGGTGCAAAATCATAGCACAACTTATGGATTGTCATGCAACAAATAGACATGAAGATGGTGTTCTTTGAGTGCCTGCAAATGGATCTGCATTTAGGAATATAGAGGAAATGTGGCTAAAGTTTAAAACATAACCTAGTAATCTTAGGATTTCATTAGCAGCTAACGGTGTCAATCCATTTGGAGAGCTCAGATCTACTTACTCTGTGTGGCCCATTTTTGATTATAAACAATAATATTCCTCCATGGAAGTAAATAAAAAGGGAACACATAATGTTGACAATGATTACTCTAGGTATTAATTTGTTTACTCATATATGTTCAATTATGTCTTATAATTATGTTTTATATTTATTTATTTATTTACTCATATATGTAGTAATTATGTAATGTATGTTCAATTAATTAGGTTAGTACCAGGTCCAAGATATGAATGTATATATCAAACCTCTTATTGATGAGTTAGTGGAGTTATGCAACATGTCACTATGTATGATATCTATAGACCAATAGATGCACAGAGGGGATTTAAATTCCATGCAATGCTATTGGGTGTGGAGCATGATTATCATCCTAATTTAGAGGTCTTTGTTTCAACTGGATGTATACCCTAGGAATATTGTACACCCCTCAATGCAGGGGGGTGCAGCGGGAACTTGTCTCCCCGTAGGGGTTTCGGGGGCAGCACCCCCGAAGCTAAAAATAGATGTAAAATTACCTTGTAAAAGTATAGTAATTTCTAGTCAATCTGGGCCATTCATTAGGCGGATGATCTGACAGTATAATTTATGTTTAGTTTAGGGTTTTTTTCCCTAGAAGGAAACCCCTCTCTTTGTATGAGGGTATTGTATTGAGGTCATGGAATATATGTGTATTCTCACAGTGAGAAACGGAGAGGTGAGACTGTGAGAGAAAATAGAGGATATTATAGCGAATCTGCTGTAGGTTGTGTCTCTTCATTTTGCTAGATAATAAAAAGCAAGGACTGGCTATTCAGGGTGGATGTAGCCCAAACTGGGTGAACCACATACATCTGTGTCTTTATGGTTTTATGTGTTTGTGCTTTTATGCATATTATATGTCTTGCATTTCTTTGTCATATATAATATTTTTCTAACAACTGGTATCAGAGCTGAAGGTCTATTTGGCTGACAAACTTGCTGGGGAGAAGGGTTCTTGGTTCGAGTGGGAGCAATGGCGGAAGATGGTAAGTTTAGGGTCGAGAAATTTAACGGCCAAATCTTCCCCTTGTGGATGATGCAGATGGAAGATTATCTGTATCAGAAATGTATGTACCTACCATTGAGTGGAAAAATAAAGAAGTCAATGGCTATGAGAGATGCAGAATGGAACATTCTCAATAGAAAGGCACTCGGAACAGTACGGTTGTGCCTTACAGCATCGGTCACCTTCAACATTTCGAAGGAAACAATAACATAGGGTTTGATTCAGGCATTAGCGAAACTATATGAAAAACCATCGACCTCAAACAAGGTATTTCTTATGAAACGATTATTTAATATGAAGATGTCGGAAGGTGGATCTGTTGCAGACCATTTAAATGATTTTAATACAGTTACAAGTCAGTTAAGTTTTGTAGGCGTAAACTTTGATGATGAAGTTAGAGCTTTGTTATTCTTGTGCTCATTCCTAGAAAGTTGGAATGGTTTAGTAATGGCCATTAGTAACTCTATTTCTGGATTTAGTACTTTAAAGTTTTGATGATGTTGTCGGTGCTATCCTTAGCAAGGAAATGCGACGGAAAAGCTTCAGTGAGACATCAGGTAATGCTTTGAGTGCAGAGTCTAGGGGAAGAAAAATGGAAAGAGGAAAGAGCTCAAGATATCGTAGTAAATCAAGGAAAGACAGATCCAAGTCCAGATCGAGGATAGTGTGCTGGAAATGCGGAAAGAAAGGACACCTAAAGAAAGACTATAGATCTCGGAAGGGAAAAGAAGGAGATGCACAACAAGAAAACAATCATGAAGCAAATGCGACAGGTGAGGTGTTACAAGATGCTTTGATTCTTTCTTTCGAAAATTTTACTGATTACTGGGTGGTAGATTCAGGGGCCTCATTCCATGCCACACCTAATAAGAAATATTTTCATGACTATGTTCAAGGAGATTTTGGACAAGTCCATCTGGGTGATGATAAACCCTGTAAAATTGTTGGAATGGGTAAGGTTCTTGTAAAACAGTAGAATGGAAACCAATGGCTACTAAAGGAGGTAAGGCATGTTCCAGTTCTGAAGAAAAATATGATTTCAACAGGGCAGTTAGACGGTGAAGGTTGTGCGACAACTTTCACAGATAAAGCTTGGAAGGTCACCAAAGGAGCCCTGGTAATAGCAAAAGGTGAAAAGGTTGGTACGTTGTATTTATGCAATGGTATTTCTAACTTTGTTAATGCTTTAACTTCCAAAGGAGCAGATGCAACATTATGGCATTATAGGCTCAGACACATGAGTGAAAAGCGGATGAAGATTATTCACTCAAGGAATTTGTTGCTGGGTTTGAAGAATGTTGATCTGGATTTCTGTGAGAATTTCATTTATGGAAAATATAAGAGAATCAGATTTCTCAGAGTTGGGAAAGAAAAGAAGAGTGAAAAATTAGAGCTTGTGCATACAGATGTATGGGGACCTGCTCAGGTATCATCTCTCGTGGATCTCGTTATTATGTTACTTTTATTGATGATGCAACTAGAAAAACTTGGATTTATTGTATTAAGAATAAATATGATGTATTTGATACTTTCAAGAAATGGAAATATTTGGTTGAGATTGAGACAGGAAAGAAATTGAAGTGTCTTAGATTAGACAATGGAGGTGAATGTTGTAGCAAAGAGTTTGATAGGTATTGTTTAGAACATGGAATTCGCAGAGAGAAGATAGTTCCAAGAACACCACAAGAAAATGGTGTGTCAGAAAGGATGAACAAAACAATCATGGAGCGTGCAAGGTGCATGAGATTGTATGCAGGATTGCCTTTACAGTTTTGGGCAGATGCTGTAGATACTATTGTTTATCTAATAAACATAGGGCCTTCAATTTCCTTCGATGGTGGCGTTCCAGAGGAAGCATGGACAGGTAAAAAGGTAAACTACTCTTTTTTAAAGCCTTTTGGTTGTGAGGCCTTTGTCCATATTGATAAAGAAAATAGAAAAAAGCTTGAGGCAAAGTCAAAGAAATGTACCTTTATTGGATATGGTGTTAATGATTTTGGTTATCACTTATATGATTATGAAAATCACAAAATCATTAAAAGTAGAGATGTAATATTCAATGAAAAGGTCTTGTTTAAGAATCAGTTGCAAGAAAAGAAACAGGAAAAAGAAAACAAGGAATACGCAATTCTTGATGAAATCATTGAAAAAGTAAAAGTGCCTGAAAATAATAATAATCAACAACCACCACAACAGCAACAGGCGCCCCAAACACCTGAAAGTGGTGTTAGAAGATCTACCAGGATAAGTATACCCCCTGAATGATACTCTCCTTCATTATATTATTTATTGTTGACTAACTCTGGTGAACCCGAATGTTATGAAGAAGCAATGCAGGTTGAAAGCAGAAACAAGTGGGAGATAGCCATGGAAGAAGAAATGGACTCCTTAATGCATAACCAAACTTGGGACTTAGTCAGGTTGCCTGCAGGTAAAACTACATTGCAGAATAAATGGGTTTACAGGCTGAAGGAAGAAGATGAGGAAAAATAGAGGTACAAAGCTAAACTTGTGTGAAGGGGTTTGCACAAAAGAAAGGTATTGATTTTTGATGAAAATTATTTTCTCCTATTGTTAAAATGACTTAAAATCATAACTTATTTTGAGGTCTGTAGCAATTGAAGATTTGCATTTTGACCAATTAGATGTAAGACAAAACCTTTCCTCCATGGGATTTTTTGAGGAAGAGATATATATGCAACAGCCCACAAATGATATGAGGTAAAAGGGAAGGGAGAAAACTATGTGTTGCAGGTTGAAGAAGAGGCTTTGTATGGGCTTAAAACAGGCTCCAAGGTAGTGGTATCTAAAATTTGACAAGTTTATGTTTGAACAAGGTTATACTAGATGTCACTCTGATCATTGTGTTTATCTGAACAAGCGAAATGATGGCAGCTATATTATATTGTTATTGTACGTAGATGACATGCTTGTTGCAAGGTCTAACATGCAGGAAATAAATGTACTCAAAAGAAAATTGGCAAATTCATTTTCAATGAAGGGTTTGGGAGCTGCAAAACAAATCCTTGGTATGAGAATAACTAGAGATAGGAAAAATCGCAAATTAACATTGTCTCAGAATGAGTACATATAATAGGTGTTGAAAGATTTAATATGCACAATGCAAAACCAGTTAGTACACCTTTTTCTATCCATTCCAAACTTAGTAAGGAAATGTGCCCAAAGACCCAAGAAGACATGGATTATATGTCTAAAGTTCCATATGCATCAGCAGTTGGAAGCTTAATGTATGCAATGGTCTGCACAAGTCCTGATATTGCACATGCAGTGGGAGTTGTAAGCAGGTACATGAACAATCCAACAAAGGAACATTGGATGACAATGAAATGGATTCTCAGATATTTGAAAGGTACCACAAATCAAACATCATGCTTTGGTGGTTCAAACATTTCTCTATAGGGATATGTTGATGCAGATATGGCAGGTGACAGAGATAACAGGAGGAACACTACAGGATATGTATTTATTGTAGGTGGAACAACTGTTAGTTGGGTTTCGAAAATCCAAAGTGTTGTTGCACTTTCAACAACAGAAGCAGAGTATGTTGCTGCTACAGAGGCTAGTAAAGAAATGATTTGGTTACAAAGGTTTATGGGTGAATTGGATAAGGAGCATGATAAGAGCACGTTATACAGTGATAGCCAAAGTGCCATTCATCTTACAAAGAACTTGGCATTTCATTCCAGGACTAAACACATACAACTTAAGTACCATTTCATACGATTAGTGTTGGAAGATGGACAATTGAAGCTGGAAAAGATACACACTAGCCAGAATCCTGCATATATGCTAACAAAAGTTGTAACCAGGGAGAAATAGAGAACATGCTCAGTTTCAATTGGTCTTCAAGGATGACGATGAAGATGAGAAATAACCAGGTCCAAGAGAGGATTCATTGTCCAACAAATGAAGTAGCGATGGAGTTGCTACAATCATTCTCCAAGTGGGAGATTGTTGTGTGTGGAGCATGATTGTTCAAAGGTCTTTGTTTCAACCTGATGTATACCCCAGGAAGTTTTGTACACCCCTCCACGCGGGGGGGTGCGGGGGGGACTTGTCCCCCCTGCGGAGGTCCGGGAGGGCCGATCCCCACCGGCTAGGGGGTCCTGGGGCTAGCGGTCCCTCGGCAGGGGCTCAGGGGCAGCGCAACTGAAGCTAAAAACAGATGTCAATTTGCGTTGTAAAAGTATAGTAATTTCTAGTCAATCTGGGCCGTTCATTAGGCAGATGATCTGACGGTAGAACTTATGTTTAGTTTAGGGTATTTTTTTCCCTAGAAGGAAACCCCTCTCTTTGTATGAGGGCATTGTATTTGAGGCTGTGAGATAGGTGCGTATTCTGTGTGAGCGAGAAACATAGAGGTGAGACTGTGAGAGAAGACAGAGGATATTACAGCGAATTTACTGTAGGTTGTGTCTCTTTATTTTGCTGGATAATAGAAAGGAAGGACTGGCTGTTCGGGGTGGACGTAGCCCAAACTGGGTGAACCACTTATATCTGTGTCTCTCTTGTTTTGTGCGTTTTTTCTGTGTTTATATTTCTGCAATATTTTATGTGTTCCATTGCTCCGTAATATATAATATTCTAACAGGCACGTCATACAAGTTCGCTCTACTGAACTACTCTATAATCAGGTCACTGTGGGAGATTTCTCATAACTCTTCCTTGGAGAATCCAATTTGGATCACACTGGTGGCATTGGAAATAGGACACAGAGGGCCACTGCAGGTCGCAATTTCAGAACTGGATGATCCAAAAGTATAGAGATACATCAGAGACAATATCGAGCTCCTACAAAGTGAAAAAAAGTGTGTAGATTCTTTTAAATTTTTTCTTCAGTTTGGTTTGAAAATTTATTTTGAAGGAATACAAAGGGCATAGTAGAGCATTATTATTGGTAACTGGTGCCTTGAGGAAAGAAAATGCAAACACCTAGTAAGCAATCTAAAAGCTCTAGCATGACTCATGCAGAAGAGGAAGAAATGCTACATGATATATCAAAATTACAAGACCAAGTGCAACAAAGGTCACTCTCA
>APFE030657445.1:0-12130 GCA_000404065.3 Pinus taeda
TATGTGTGATTGATGCTTCTATGTGCTTATTGTTTCTGCTTCTGTAAATTGATGATCAACGTAGAGGAGGTTATGTATTATGCATGTATTCCGCAATAGTGTATAATCAGGATAATCTATGTGAATAAGTGTCATATTATTCAAAATTTCTACACCTAGTTCAGGAGCTCATAAAAAATCCCATAAGGAATGGTCCTATTCAACTGCAAGTCACCTAATACCCTCTATTTTGCCATCTCTATCTATTCTAAAATGATTTGTAAGCTCCTTTGATATTATAATAGGTCATAGCAGGGGTTGCATTCAGATCTTGAAAGGAAGGAGCATTTCTAGATAGTGATATGGTCTGTATCACAAAAAGGGGAAGAGAATGATGGTATTTCCTTGTCTCATTACTCTCTAGCCAAACTTCAATTGCGCCTTCACTGAATTTCCTTCCCATTTTCATTTGACTCTAGTTAGTACTTTTACTCCTTTCTCGACTTCTAAAATGAAGTGGCAGTTAAGTAATAAACATGAAGATCACTTTTCGAGTTTTCCTTACATAATGTATAGTATCTTTGACCTTGCCATGGCCTTTTCTTAGATTGTCTCAAGTCAACACCTTGTTGCTTAGATTCTAGAATAAGATATAGAAATATCCTTGTCTTCAAATTACTCTGTAATTTTCAAATTAGATTCCACCTCCAAGTTTCCATTCCCTTCCCTTGTTTTTCTAAGTGGTAAAGCCATATGATAACCTTTGTTGACTGTGTATTCACCTGCTAACCTTTTTGCATCCCAAACCAATTTGACATGCTATTAATACTATTTATGAGTATAATACATATTCTCTTCATTCCTCAGCTAGTTCATCCTACAACCCTAACTGACCTTCTATTTTCCAATTTGAGACCCAAGCATTGTTTTTATCATAACATTATCTAGGAAGAACAGTTTTGAAATGGAAGATTATCCATTGACTCCATAGATATCTAGGATTCTCCAAACCTCCAACACAAGGGTTAGTTTTCAACCTCTTTTGCTGACTATTACCAACCAGCTAAGCCAAATTATCCCCTATGAGATGGTATGACAATGGTCTCGACCATTTCTCTCCTACTAATTAAACCTCCTATGACAAGTTTTCTTAAACACCTTATAGAATTTTCAATGTCGAGGGGCTCAACGTACTTCTTTGTCATGATAGATTATGACAATCATCCTCAAGTGATGATTCCTCCAAGTCCCCTTAGCTTCCAAATCATTTGAAAAATGATTAGATCTTTGAGCCACATCCACCCTCCCTCTTTGGTTTAACGATTTTCTTCCACATGACAAGGGGTATTGCTTGCCCTTCACTTTTTCAACACACTGGTAGTGATAAAATATTTTTCTAACTGTGTTTAAACTTTAGATTACCTCTTGAAATGATAAAGATGAACACACAAAAGACAAGTAGAATTTCTAACACTTTTGAACAGTGACAAGTTCCCCCACCAAGCTCCATCCATTTTAGTAAAAAAAAATTCTTGATTTTGTCATATTCATAACTTGTCCTTGGATGTATATTCATTTTCTTTAAGCTTGTATCAAAGATACCTCATACTATCATTAAAATCTTTGATCTAAGAAGAGGCTTTTTTTTAGATTAAATTCTCTCTCGCAAGAACTATGACTTTGTAAAATGACAATTTATTTTTGCTAGCTGATAGGCATACATTGAGTTGTTAAATACATGTTTAGATTTATCCTTTATAATAGGATGCATTCCCCAAGGTAGGGGCATACTCCTTGCAATCCTAGGAGATGAGGAAACATCATTTGAAACATTTCCCCATGATCTCTTTTTAGGGGGACAAAAGAAAACACAAGGGGGGAACATTACCTCACCACCCGCACACCACCCCCCCCCCCCCCCCCTCACATCTCTGTCTCTTCTCAAAGGATTTGTAAGATCCTTTGATATTATAATAGATCATGGCAGGGGTTACATTAATATCCTCAAAGAGAGCAACATTTCTGGATAGTGATATGGATCGTAGTGTTGGAAAATCAGAAAGGCAGCAAAGATTTTCTCGATCTTGATAATTACTTGTGATGTTTCTTATCATTACAATTATTTATATATTCTTTCTTTAGTTCATCAAGCAATTACCAAAAGAAACAACACATAAAATAATGAACACAAGATGTAGGCACATGCTAAGGCAAAAGCCCCCTCGAGGGGAAAAACTAGTCAAAGTAATTCTTCCTTTCAATAGTGTTCTTTGAGACTCTTCACCCTAGACCTTGACTAGACCTTCCCTCCACACCAAGTCAACCTCCAGAAGATTGACCTCTTCCCAACAACTTCGATTATGCAACAACTTGCAGTAGCTAGCAGTTTCCGATAGTAGTCCAACTTGGAAGACTTTATTCTCCCAATCTAGAGCACGAAATAGAGTGATATCCCTACCAAATTTTTTATTTTTCTCTTCTCCTTAGACTCCCCCAAAGTCACATTCACTTCGGCTTCCCGAGAATAGACTTTCCCAGTTGTCCACTTTGCACTTCTCCCCAACAACAAGATTTTCGCACTTCTGCCTAGTAGATGAGAAGATGAGAAGTGTTACACCAAATGAATTCGAATTCCTTCATTTTATAGGCTTCTTGTGGGGTCTAAAGGGTCCGTAGGCCGACTTGATCTTCTCTTAGGTCAACATAGCGTAGAGGTTCCATAATTCATATTTGATTCAATACTAAAGCGATTTACATGATTCAAAAGCCCAAGAAGGGTCTCTTTAAATGTACAATAATTCTATAGACTCAGAATAAATCCTAGAATTCCTCAATGGGGACTTTTACCTAAAACATGGTGACCCAAGAATGAAAACCATGCTTTAATAAGTCACAATAATAATAATAAAAATCATTTTCTTTATTATTTTGACAAGCACATTATTGAAGACCGAACATAGTTACTTTTTCCAACACTCCCTCTTAACTAGGGAGGTATTCATAATGTACATATACAATGGAATATCTCAAACTATATGAACCATGAAGAAATTTAGGCAACGTAATTCCATGGACTAGATTCCTGATCAGGGCAATCTATCCACCAGTCAATCAATTTAGGCATCGCAATGCCATGGACTAGATTCCTGACCAAGGCAATCTATCCAACTAGTCACTCAACAATTTATGCACCGCAATGCCATGGACTAGATTCTTGACCAAGGCAATCTATCCAAGTGGGACTAAGATAGACTCAATCTTTCAGCGCTTCTAGGTACCATCAGGCTTACTTGTTAGCCATCAACCCAAAAATCTTGTTGTGTTTCCAAAACAGAGCTCTTTGATCAACACCACCTTTCCAACTTCTAGACATCAACACAATTTGTCGGCGAGATGTTCTTCGAGGCAACACTTCACTCACAAAGCCTCAACACCCCTTGATCCATTAGATCAAGAGTAGCAGATCTCTCCCAATCAAACTGATTGGTAACTAGCATGTTATCAAATCCTTCGAGAGATTCACCTGTACAAATACAACCCCAATAAATAATATACTTTCACATGTACATAATCAAATACAAACCTTTGGGGTCTTACAGACAACAAATGTTGCTTCTCAACTTTCCATAGTAGGACTATCAACTGAATCTTTGACAGAAGATTCCTCAATCATATGATTTCCTTCCTACTTCTCATTCAACAACATATCCTCAAAATTCATTCTTCAATTGATACCAAGCTATGCCCTCTCTCTCAACCAAGAAGCACCTCTTTATTTGGACTCCCTCTTAATCTTAGGGATATCTCTTCTATTCATGCTTCCTCTGGGAGACCAACTTCTTCTTTTTGACATTGGAGAATCTTTCATGGCTTCCAACCATTTCATTAGAGTTATCATCATTCTCATCATGCTTATCACATCAATGAGCATCTTCGCCAAGTTTAAGATTATGTACATGCATGAATTTAATAGTAAGTACAACCAAAACTATAGAAGCATGATGTTAGCCATATCAAAATCACAGGAGCATTTGAAATTTATTCATAACATATACCCAAACTCAATTACAAACAAGATACATATACTCTTCAACATCTTGCAAGGGACCTTGTTATACACCCTAGACTATTTTGTGACAACATTCATTCCATCTAAGATTTTAATATGTATTCCAAAGGTATGACATAACTTACTACAACATATAACAAACCCTAGAAACCATTTATACACATATAGATCTTCAAAGTATCTAACAACCTTTTAAAACATATATGTTAGACTTCTCACTAGGGATTCATAGAAAAACTTAGATTTCATACAAAAGAATCAATCAAAGTCAATCATAACTTAGTCATTAACCTGACTAGCTTCCACTATGGTTAGTTCCAAACCCCTAGAATTTCAATCTACCATCAACTACCACTAGGGTTAGTTTTCAAACCCTAGATTTCTGAGAAATCATCAAACTCAACCAAAAATTCCAATTTCAACAATCTCCTCACAAATCTCAAATTATCATATAGTTAACATTCATTAGAGAGTTCTACTTCAACTAAGGTTTAACTCCAAAACCCTAGAATTCACAAATTCACCAATCTTTATACAAATCTCAAATCATCATATTCCAGAGATTTTACTTTGACTAAGGTTTAATTCGAAAACCTTAGGATTCCATTTTCATAGACTCAACAATCATTACATACATAGATCTCATATTTTTTATTTTATTTTATTTTATTTATTTATTTATTTTTTTTTATTCACTGGAAAAATCGTAATCTTTCATTAACTTTGAAAAATTACATATTGTAGATGCAGGATGCATATGCTAGTAATTGTCAGCCTCTGAGGGCTCAGTAGAAAATAAAAAAATATCAGCATAATTACCAGAAACATCACACAGGATGTTCATATTCAGTCCTTCTATTTTATGTGCATATTTGCCACGCGGGGCCATATATATATTCTATCCAATATAAACAAAAAGCTGTACAAAATTTCAAAAAATATCAGATATTTAGTTCATGGGCTTTCAACCCTGTGGTAATGTGGGTCTATGTAATGTCGATGGTAGTATTGGTATGCATTTGACCCACGATGTTCTTGGATCAACCACTCTCCTCTGGGAAGTATCGTGGCCGCCTTGGATAGCTCGTCAACACTGCAGTTATGTTCCCTGTAGATATGATTGCAAGTGATATCATTAAAATGAGCCTTAAAAATATTTATTTCATCCAAAATATTACTGAGTGTGTGAGTGTGACAAGCAGTAATATTATTGAACCAGTCTATAATGATCTTCGAATCTCCATATATATTATTGCTCATGCAGTTATGTCCCAAAGAAAAATGCATGAGATGACGAACAGTGATGAGTTCAACAAAATTGTTGTGCCAACCCCCAAACCCATCCAGACTTTGTAGTAATGTTGTTCACTAATGTATAGGATGAAACCACCTCCGCATCCCTGCTATTGAGTTGCGCCATCAAAATATGCCCAAGGGGTATTTTTATCAATATGCGGGGGGGCATGTGGCCTGCGGGTTCGAGATTGGGGAGGCTCAGGCATCTTGTTAAAAGCCGATATAATTCGTGCTGCAGTGTGCGGCCAGCACACAGGTTTGCTATCAAAGATGTTTCGATTCCGTGCCAACCAGAGATACCAACTGATAATCAAAGGGAGGCTTTGTATTTTTTATCCTTTATGCCATTGATACCAACTTTCCCAAGCTCTGTTAATGTCTTCACCTTCCCATGAGCCCGTGAAACGAATAGAAGTGGAAATATTTTGCCATAGGTCCATCAGGGCTGTACACTTCAGAAAAAGGTGTGATGTCAATTCCGCTGCTCTTTTACATAATGTACACCAGGTAGGCCCGTGGATAGATCGGTGCATGAGATTTTCACCAGTGGGGACTTTGTCTTTTAATATGCACCAGAAAAATAGTCTGATCTAGGGAGGCGCTGTGAGTTTCCAAATTGCCTCCACTAGAAAGTAATCAAATCCTGTACTTTGTGTGAAATCAGTGCTAAATAGCCCGACTTTGGAGTGTATAAACCGCTGTCAGAATGATGCCATATGAGTTCATCCAGGCCCTATTTGATCCTAGTGTGCGATTCAAAAAGAACAGTAATATATTCATGCCATTCTTGGTGCCAACGTTGTGGTAGATCAATTTGATGTGCGGATTTCCTTCTTTGTGCAAAAATGGTAGAATTATGAGGGTCCGCGATGTTAGCAAGGACCTTAATCTCTTGGGAATGTAGATGCTGAATGAGATTCCTAGGTAACAGATGTCTGCCACCGCTTCCATTCCGTGGATCTAAACCGATGCATGCCATAGAACCATCGTTTATTCTCCAAACCAGATTATCCCTGATGAGAGGTAGTGAGTGAAGAAGTGCCTTCCAGACAGATGAGATACCAAATTTGGGCCAATTAGGAAGCCGAATCCAATCCATGATATTCTGAGGCCAAATGTATTTGTGATATGAGATGGTAGTCCAAAGATTCTGTCCCGTAAGCAATGTCCATCCCATTTTTGCAGCTAGAGCCTGTGCAAATAAAGGAAGATCCTTTAGGCCCCAACCTCCCCATTTTTTGGGCAGCGCGATCTTGTTCCAGCCAACCCATGCAAATATCCGTTTATCCTGGTTCCCATTCCATAGATATCTGTTACAGATTTGGTGTAACCTGGCCAAGATGCTTCTAGGAATCCAAGCGAGAGCCATCCAATAGACAGGCGTGGCCTCAAGTACAGATTTAACCAATACAAGTCTACCGAATAGATCTCAAATTGTTATATCACACATACTAGACAATTTAACTTCACTAGGGTGTAACTATAGCACCCTAGATTTTCAGATCTCATCATCCTAGAATCCCAGACAAGGACTTCCATTAAATCCTAAAACCCATGACCATCAATGACTAGGTCAACACACATATCTAGTAATTCATAACCATACATAAGCATATGACATTTCCAATAACATAAACACATTTGACATAGACCAACCTGGGACTTCAACCAAAAGGACATATCCATATATGTCTAGATTTCATCATCATTCAAATATATTTCATATCACGAGTTAGTCAAACCCAACTTCACAACAACATCAAATAGGAGTTAGACACACAATTAATTTGATTA
Source organism: Pinus taeda (assembly GCA_000404065.3). Lineage (NCBI taxonomy): Eukaryota > Viridiplantae > Streptophyta > Pinopsida > Pinales > Pinaceae > Pinus > Pinus taeda. The sequence goes on from APFE030657445.1 coordinate 7,139, forward strand.
TACTAGGGTTTGATGAGTCCACACACACATACTAAGTAAATCAATTCTAAGATAATGTAAGGGTCTTGCTCACACCTTCCACCAAACCCCAATGATCTAGGGTTCCAATGTAGAGACATAGCAAACCCAACATTACCAAAACTTCAAAGGTTCGGGATTTTAGACCTCATCATTCAATCCTAACAAGTTAGGATTTCCTGATCATACCAAAATCCCAAACATGACTTCATTAATAAAACTTCAACTAGAATTTCACAATATCCCTGAGCAGCTTAGGATTTTAGACATTCACATTAGCATACCCTTCGATTAGGGTTTTCTAGAACCTGTCTAGGGTTCTACATAGTCAATCAAGAATATGAGTGGGGTGGGTAGATTTATAAAGAGATGAATCACCCAAACAAGAATCACTAGGATTCAATACAGCTACTCATAACAGAGTTACTAATAGATCATCAAATGAATAATCCAATCAATGTATTCAAAACATACCTTTGTTTATTGACTAACCTTGTCTTGAGAGATCCTCCTTGCAGATGCTTTTCCTAATCAATACAACAGAGGGAGAAAGGTGATTCATATTTAATATAATCATAACTAAATGGGTACATGATCCCAAAACTGAAAAGACATGAGATGGTTATCTTTGAGAGTTGTTGGGAGCTCCCCCCAAAGCTTGAGGGAAACCGACAAACTTGAAGCAATACAAAAATGTCTTTTCCAAATATATGTTAAAAACCTATAAATTCTAAAACATATAAAACACGTTATGTAAAGAAAATGACTTAATAGTGTAAGTCCCTAAAGTCGGATTCTTCAAGCTTGAATTTCTTTGAGTCTCCTTCTTTAACAAAGTTGGCTTGATCTCTTCCTCTCTTCTTATTCCTTGGATTCTTGGGGCAGTCACTCTTGTAGTGACCTTTGTTATGAAATTGATAGCACTCTATCTTAGACATGTCAACTTTCTTCCTTGGACCCTTTGATCTCTTTCCTTTATGATGAACACCATAAGCATTTGATACTTCCTTAGGATTTTCATCCATAGAGATCCTTAATTCTTATTGACTACATGTGGTCCATAATTCTTCAAAGGTGGGAGCTACCTTCCAACTATTGAGACCTAAAGCAAAAGCACTCCAAAAGTGTGGTAATCCTAATATAGGTGTGATCACAAATTCTTTCTTTGAAATAATCTCATTGATGGCTAAAAGATCATCCTTGAGTCTAGCTATATTTACAAAGAGGGTTGCAACAATATATTCTTTGGTCATCTTTGTATTCGTCAGTTCATTCTTCAAATTAGCTACTTGACCAATGTTCTTAATAGTGAACAACTTCGATAAGGCTTCATACATCTCTTGAGCATGATCGATGTTAGCTATGAATGGGACAAGATTTTCTTTTATCTCTTCTAGCATTAGAGTCATAGCCACCAATTCTAAATCTCTTAATTTCACTTTGTTGGCATCAATGGCTTCTTCGATAGGCTTCTTTACATTTCATTTTACCAAATCTAGCACCTTGTTCTTCTCAAGGATTAGGTCAATCCTCTTCTTCTAGGATCTGAAGTTAGATGCTCCTTCAAGCTTGTTCTCACCCTTGATATAGTTAAACATCTTCCTTATAGATGAACGCCAAAAGATAGAAAAGATAGACGAACACCTTAGAAATAAGCCTCTTCGAGGGGGAAACCTCCTTTACATTACACAAATGAACAATTTTTGGATGATACAAATGACAAGACCTCCTTTCTATATATAGGAGTCTAAGGGGTCATTATATAATCAGAGCCTACATAACAATAATAATGTAAGGGCACAATAATAACAATAGTGGGCTTCTATGGGGCACAATAGTAACAATATGGGCACTACATGGGTACATCAATATAATAAGGGGGTTGTACTAATAGTAATAAGGGGTTACATTAGTAGTATAGGGGCCTAACATGCCCCTCTCCTTCAAAAAGTGTTGTCCTCAACGCTTGAGTAGTTCTTGATGCTTCTGTATAAAATTCTTGTCCTCCCATGTGCAATGTTCAGCGAGTAAGTTCTTCCACTTGATGAGATACTCTGAAATTGATCGATTTTGTAGCTGTCGGGTTCTTGTTTCTGTGACTGCTTTAGGTTCCAATATGATTTTTCCTTCCTCTTCAAGTTTTGGAAATATTGTTTGAATAGGGATCTTCTACAACTTTTGAATGAGTGGCCATACTTCTTTGTCCTCCTTCCATTCATCCCTTGCTTCATTTATCCAATCTGGTTGGATAGTAGAAATAGCACAAAACAATGTTTCCACATCCTCATCCTTTCTTGAGAGTGCATCTGCAACAAAATTTTGCTTCCCTTTTCTATAAATGATGTCAAAGTCATAACCCAACATATTTGTGACCCAATTTTTTTGTTCTTCTAAAGATAATATTTGTTCTAAAATGTATTTAAGACTATCATGGTCCACTTTTACCTTGAAGTGTCTTCCCATTCGGTAAGGTTGCCATTTCTTAAGTGCATATAGTATTGCCAATATTTCCTTATAAATATCTTGCTTGAGATGTAGCAGTAAAAATACCCAATCACCTACATCAAAACATTTTTCACTACGATGTTGATCTACCTGTTGTTTCATTCGATTATGCACCAAAGTGGCAATATCCTTTAAAAGTTAGAGAACTTGTTGTTGGAAATAATATTGAGAGGGGGGGTGAATCAGTATTATTAAGTCAAATATTCCCTTTTTCAAATCCAGATAATATACGATACTTCAGTTAATTAAAACCGCATATATACGCAACTATGTAGAAGGAAACCCGCGTATACTATGGAAACTTATAATACTTTATCTTTCAGAAGTTGATTATTAATCTGTGTATCAGAATCAAATAACCAGTAACCAGAGACAGTAAAACAGATCTGAAGACTATCACACACACAAGAACACAAGATATAAGGTGGAAACCCAAGGTGGGTGAAAACCACCTGCTGCAATTTGTCTCTATCTTCTTTTAATTAGAATTTTTTTTTTACAATGTACTGGCGCAGTCCTTTACCAGTACGTAGGCTGCAACCTGCAGAGAGCTACAACCCTCTCTCGTTCTCCAGCTTCTCCTGGAAGGGAGCTACAACCCCCTTAGCTCTTGTACTAGCCAAGATACTAGTACGTAGGTGCTAGCCTACTGAAGGCTACAACCTTCTCTTTCTTCCAGGGACCTCATTTCATAAATTTTCAGACTAGATCCATGAACATCAATCAAAATCATACAAAGATACTATTATTAAAGCTTAAAGATTATGACCCATCAATAGAACTTGTCCTTCTTTATGCGCTAAGGTTCCTCCTTCATTCAGATCCAATCTGCACCATAACCCCAATCACAAATATTTCAGATCTAGCACTTATTAGATATTCAATTCATTCAGATTGATTGCCTTGCCAATTGATCTCCTTCCTCTTTTATAGTCTTATGAATTTCACAATACCACGGTCCAAAACCATAATAACACAATACCATGAACCCAATACTTGGGGTCAACACTTTTGGATGCAATACCACGGACCAAAACCATAGGATCAAAAACTGTCGGACTAATACCATGAGCCAACCATGAAAGTGCGTGAACTTTTCTCTTCATGAAAGGAACTTTTCTCTGCATGAAAGTGCATGAACTTTTCTCTATATGAAAGAAACTTTTCTCTGCATGAAATTGCGTGAACTTTTCTCTACATGAAAGAAACTTTTATCTTCATGAAAGTGCGTGAACTTTGCTGCACTATAATTTATCATCTGAGATGAGTGGGTTGCCATCAAGTACAACATATGTATCATAATGCCAACACTTGTTGTTGATGCTCGATGTGATGTTTCACTACTTGAACCTTTTTCTTCTTGATATGTCCTTCTATCTTTAGAGTTTGAGGAGTGCTAATTTCTTCCAATTCTTTACAAGATATGGTCGGATTCATTTTTTGATGCTCGATGTGATCTTTCACTTCTTGAAATTTTTTCTTCTTGATATGCCCTTCTATCTTGATAGTTTGAGGAGTGGTAATTCCGACCAATGAATTACAAGATATGGCTGGATTCATTTCTTCTTTCTCAATGTGATCTTTCACTTCTTGTACCTTTTTCTTCTTGATATGTCCTTCTATCTTGAGAGTTTTAGGAGTGGTAATTCTTGCCAATGCTTTACAAGATATGGTCTGAATCATTTCTTCTTTCTTTGGGGTGGCGTCCTGGCATATATCCTCTTCTTTTGATGTTTCTTGATCCTTTTCTTCCTCCTATTCATATTCTATGTAAAATAATTTCTTCTCAGCACACTTATGACCTTTAGTGCATTTGCTATCACAATTGTAATAAAACCCTTTTTCTCTTTGTTCTTCCAATTGTTGTGGTGTTGCTCTTTGTATTCTCATAATGTGCTATAATTTCCTCCGTGAAAATTGACCAAGTAACAAGTTGTTTACGAGAACAAAGCCCTTCATACCATAAAAATTGATCTTGTTCTAAATATGAAGATGCAATACATACCTTTTGTAATAGTGGTACACCATGTAGATCAAAATATTTCTCCATCTGTAGTATCTAATTTACTGGATCCTTGCCATCAAACTTCCTCATCTCACTTTTTCTTGATTTTAGGAGCTCGATCTTGAAACGACTGTAACTCTATACTTTTAGATCTTTAAGTTTTGAAATTGCGACCTGCAGTAGCCCTCTGTGTCTTCTTTCCAATGCCACCAGTCTGATTGAATTTAGATTCTCCAAGAAAGAGTTATGCACAATCTCCCAAAATGACCTAATTATATACTTTTTCAGAAGAGCGAACTTGTAAGAAGTGTCACGCGTCACTGTTTTGACATTAGGATCTGAAAAATATACACAGGAAACTACAGTCCGTCCTCTTTCTGTAACTTCTTACGAAATTTAAATCTAATGGTCAAAACAAAAGTTATGACTATTTTCCCTAGGTCACCTATTTGGAATGTAATTCA
>APFE030657452.1:5339-49545 GCA_000404065.3 Pinus taeda
TTTCCACATTTCCAGCACACCACCTTTACAGGTTTTCCTAGAGATTTAGATCTCCCTCTAGATTTACATCTCCCACTCCATGAATTATTTTTGTTTTTGTTCTGGGACTGTCCTTGTACAAATAAGGCATCACCATTCTGCTTCTCCATATTTTTTCGTCTCATCTCCTCCATCAGGAAGGATGAGCCTATTTCATTAAACTGCAAGGCAGTTGCATTGCTACCTATTGCAATAACCAAACAATCCCACAAATCTGGTAGAGAACACAACAAACTGATGCACTTATCTTCATCTGAAATTTTAATATCAACATATAATAATTGACTTACCACAGTATTAAATGTGCTCAGATGCTCTATCATCAAGTCTCCATCTTTCATCCTCAGGTTATACAAATTTTTCCGCAGGAACAATTTATTCACCAGAGACTTAGATTGGTACAAAGTCCGTAACTTGTCCCATAAAGCCTTCACTATAGCTTCCCTTGATACATTTAACAACACTGAATCTGAGACACACAATCTGTTGGCTTATTGGGGTCTGACCCAGGTTCAGAAATGTTCAGCCAAACAAATCCTAAAACTACCAACCCTTTCGGCAACATTCCGTGGAGCACGGACTAAGGTCTCACCCTAGGTAGTAGGGGAGGGTGCTAGAACCAGGTTTCTGCACCCTAGGGATGTCTTGATGAGGTCTGGAAGTTCGCAAACCAATCCTATGCACTACGCTACTTCCGCGCAACCGTCTGTTTAGAGTATCTACCTTCGCACAGTTTAGAAGATGAGTGTAAGTGCAATTTACCTTTTCTTTGATTAATATTATTATAGATCTTGAATTACTTAAGAAGGAACGATGCTTTCAGTTACCATTTAACATAATAGACACACACATAATCGTAAACCATAAATAGATGCATAAACCAGAATATATAATAGATAAACAATATTCCAAAACCAACTTATCTTTATTAATGCTTTTTTTTCTAGTTATAATCCACTTCCTTCCCTGTGCACACAGCTGCAGGGTTCCACGCACACAACTGTGGACTCTACCATGCCTCCACACACACAGCTTCGGAGCCTCTATCTCCTACTGTAATCTTCAACTTAGAATTCTAGAATTAGAGCGACTATCATTGTTAACAACCCATACACTTTAGATCTTCCCCAAAACTTCCCAAAAAAATATCCTCTACACCTAGAGCCTTGCTCTATTTATACATTCTCATGGTCCACGAAACATGGGTAGGCTGACTCACTTTCTAATGTTTTACCTTATTTTTGGGAGGACTACCCTTTGACTGGACTCATTACAACTCACGCTCCGCTCACTTCACAGAGCCTTTACAATACCAATATCCAAAAATTGTGGGCTTTAAGCCCTAAAACCATTACGTGGGGGACTCAATGCCCAACAGGCCCCCAACACAAACATTGTGACTCATCCCGAGTCACTTGGCCAGTGTGGCAATCTTTAATTGGAGTCCATCCAACAACCTCTGTGCTTCGCGGATGTTGGCCACACATTCCTCCACTATCTGCTGTATCAATTGTGTGCAACGCTCTGATGCATCGTTGTCAAAGGTGTCATCTTTCCTTTTCATATATGTGTCCTGCATCTGGGCTAGCTTGCTTTCGATCATGGTAGTGACTGTGAATGCATCCTCGAGCCAAGGATGGATGCGTGCTTTAAGACTTGCTTCTCTCTGTCCTGTGGTGTCCACCCGTTCTTTTAGATCCTGGACCTCCCTTATCATGGCCAATCGCTAGGTGAGGGCGACTGTCTGCACAATTCCCCGAACATCGTCATAATCTTGCTGCAATTCCTACATTTTTGTCTCTAATTTTTGTAGTTTTGGGTCCTCCTGGAGTGAGGTGAGCATTAAGAGGGACTGGTCCAACAAGCCAGTGCAGTCTTTTACAACCTGCTCTATCTCTTTAAACCTTGATTGAATGGCTTGGTGGCACTACTCTCTGACTTTTGGGGGTGTAGAGGATTGCACCTTCAGTCATAGCTCTACTATCTACAAGTTTAGCTCCAACTGAACCTTCGCAGCCTCCTCCTGGGTCCTGTGGACTCCAACTGCTAGTTGACGAATCTTTTCTCCAGTGGGGAGTGCTACTGGTATGACCAACTCCGCAAGGCTACTACAGGCCTCCTGTTTCTATGAAAACTAGTGTCTATTCCAATCTGCTAGTCCCTCTAAGATGGGTAGCTATCTTAGAAACAAACAATTCAAAGTAACTTGTGTTTTCCTTTATGGGAGATAGACGATAGAGAAGCAGAGAGCACCAACCTTAGTCTTTCGCTTGGATCCTTGCATGTTTCCTCTCTCCTTTGATAGAGCTTTGCCACTCCTTTCTCAATTGTCCCACTTCAAAGAACACCTATAGAGTCAATGCAACAAAATGCCATCAAAGCATAGAGATCTATAACCACAAACAATGTAGAATCAGATGTACATTAACCATACAAATGCATACACAAATACAAGATTCAGAAATATACAAGTATATGGAGGAAAACTCAAATAGCTTTATTGATAGAAGTAGGAGAAGAGAGGATTACAACCCAGCTATCTAATCCAATGCCATCCTCCCAGTATGAAAGCCCTCTTCACCTCATGAAAAGACTAGATCACCCAACAATATAATGCTTCACAGAGAAACCAACAGCACTTCCTTACAAAATACAAAATTCCAGCCTTTTCATCTCTAGGATGAGGGATCCATATATAGATATTTGCAGGAGGGTGAGTCAACTTTTGGGATTTTGATTAGTGTCATTTCACTGATATTTCTTGGTTCCACTTGGAGATTTTATGATCTCTTACTCATCCCTAGGCGAATTCAGAGAGGCAAGTGTCATATGAGCAGTTTGTAGAAGATTCTATGAGTTTCCACCTAGCAAACTGCCTCTACCATTTGTCTTCTCTCACTCATCGCACCCTACAGAAGGGATTTTTAGTATGAATCACATCCTTTGTGTGTAGCAGGTGAGATTATTTGCACCCTTAGCATGGAGCAGTCTGTATGGTCCAGTTTTGACCTGTTCTGAGCAATGTTTCAAGGAGAACTTCTGGGAGATAATGTAATCAGTTGACCTTGTTCCTTTAGGGTATGAAACAACACTTTTAGGGGTTTAGAAGCCCTTGGTTTATGGACATATGTGATTGGGGTTGCAGTGCCCAAATATTTCTATAACAATTGCCCCCTAAAGCATGAGGTCGTAAATCTTTTGATGTCAGGTGGAATGCCTTATCATGAGGATCCGAGGTTTTTTGAACTGGAAGGTGACCTGTAACAAGATACAATACAATACATTATCTTAATAATATTTTCATGATGTAGCTAAGGCGAGCATTCCCATGCTCAACTTCATGAATTCATTTTCATGTACATAGGACAGACAATCGTCTGTGTGGCAGACTGATGATTCTGGTAGAGCCATCATCCCTTATCTTGGATGATTATTTGTGCAACTATGGAGTACATTTGATGTCTTATATTTTCCTGGATATATCGCAGCCTGAATGGATGAAACTAGATTTGGGGTCTTCAAACTCGTTCAATCTTCGCCCGAATTACAAGTCGATCCATGTAAAAATATGTTCTAATGTCAAACATGGAAAGACATTACCTAATTACCAGCCAATGATGTAATTTGCTAACAGGCGTGAGAGGAATCACTGATAATGATAATGACCCTCAAGGTACTGCAATACAATTCACGTGGCATGAATACATGAGTCAATGTCGAACACCACACAAAATCTTTCGGTCGAAGTCCATTGATGTAAACCTGTCATCGGAAGTGAGAAACTTGCCATTGAGGCATGCAAGCTTCAAAGTACTGAAAGGGTTGTTCCTTAGTCAACTTCTTGAATAATGAGTTGATGTCGACAAGAAGTGACTCATCGTAGGAGGGCCTTAATGAATCCCACATCTACAACACGAAATGGAGCAAATGATTTTGTGGAGATGAAAATGATCTGATGATACAAGGTTCAGGGTGGTGGTCATGAAAAATGGAGCGTGAAGGTGTTGTAGCAGATGAGGCGAAAGCTGGGTTGGTGAATTCTCTGAGCGACTTCTCTTGAACATATTGGTGACATTGAAATAGATTGGTAGTGTTAACCCAAAAAAATGGATGGTACGGAGGACCAATGGTGATATGACTGGTGAATGGAATAACCCAACCCGACTCAATCATGGTGATGGAGTAAAAGTGTCATGTTCAAGAGCGACTTGCTACCAATGAAGTTCTTCAAGTTTTCTTCCCTTTTTCCCCAGTCATTGGTGACCACTACCTCTTTATTTTTGTCAAGCTTGAGGAGGATAACATATGCTTGTTCTATAATTTTCCCTTCGGGAAAACCTATAGCTATGTTTTAGCGAGCTTAGTGACATTGAAACTCAGTCTTGTCCGTATGGACAAGTTTGTCACTATCATTTTAATGAGTTTAATGACAAAGATAACTTGGTCATTTTCAGTTTTAGAGAATCTAAAAAGAGACAGAAAGGAAACTCCAATAGTCCTTTTTCGTAATATAATCCCTTAAGTCCAAAAAAGTATAAAATAATACGAAAGGGATGACTTTTTGATAGTTTTAGCGAGTCGAACGAGACAAGCACTCAATCTTTTTGTGTAAAGAACCCTCAGGTCCAAAAATATTAAAATACAAGATGGATGGCACTTCCAATCACTTTAACGAGCTGGAGAGGCCAATTGCTCAGCAATATTTTCATATTTTACGAGTCTAAAAAGAGCTTAAAAGAGACTTGTTTTTTAGGAACGAGTAATGTATTTGGGTAGCAACTGGTTCCAGGTAAGTTTAGAACATTTCAATCATGACAATGTAAAGAAGGTGGCTAACAGAATCACTCGTCGCAACTATTCCTCAAAAGGGTAAACAATCAAGCGGAGGCATATGATCAGCTAAAAAGTGGAGGTGATGGGAAGAACATGACCAAGGCTCAAAAGCTGATAGCAATGCGATCACAAAGGTTATTCACCGAGGGTATTTTTTAATGAGCTTGAATCTTTGGAAACTATGCTCAATGCTAGGTTTATTTTTTAATGAGCTTGAACGTTGCGGAAACATTGCTCGTTCCAGTCACTTTCGAGGATGTCTCTCATTAGTAGTTTCATTTTTTAGGGAGCTCACCCCATGTGAAACTTTGCTCCGGAGCCTTTTGTATGCAAGCTAGGAATGACCAACTATTGTCCTAAGGGTTAATGAACTACTGAGGTTAGGTAGCATAGTTTCGTAGAAAACATTTCCTTTACTTTGCCAATGCCATTGGCCTTTGCAAAGGTGAATGGTGGATCAGACCAATCACCTAACTTAAGCAGTTGAAGTTAGTAAAAACTACAGGGTTAGAGTTAAGCTGGTCGCTTTTCACTTGTGTAAAAAAGGTTTGCATGCCTCTAGGTATAAAGAAAAGTAGAGTTTCCAGGTTACCATATGGAAGTTCTTGCATTAAAGCAAGCTTTTTTGTCCACGTTGCAGACAAAATACTTCCTTGGCTCTTTCCATCAAAATAGACAAAGGTGAAAGGAGTGGATCCACTTCCAATCACATAACCTTCGAGGAGATCCTATTTCGAACTGATCCCATAAACATGGTGGATGGGTGTGTCAGACCAATCATATAACCTACGATGAGGAAATCTTTTTCTAGACTGAGCCCATATCCTAAATAGACGGGTGTGTCAGACTAGTCATATATCCTATGAGGAAACCTATCTTTTATTTGGGGTTTTCCTGCCGAAGCAGACCAGGGTGCATGCCTCCTAGGTTCGTCACATTCACCGAATCACTCAAGATCATTAGGTGGATGGATTGGAGGTTGATGAGACATTCCTTGTGCAAAGAGACCATTTAGGGATGGCATTTGACTAGTAGTCGTGTTTGAACTGGGGAATGAAAGCTGGTCAACGAGTTGAACCATTCTACCTTCATACGGGAAGCAAATCACCTGGAAGAGTGAAGAAACAATAGCTCCCATGCTGTAAATGTAGTCATGCCCAAGGATTAGATTGTAATCTAATGGCCCTTGGACTACCATCATGTTTAGATGAACGATTTTCCTTCCCAAAGTTATAGGCAAATTTGGAAGGATCCCTAATGGTCGACAGGTTCCTTTATTGAAGCCTAACAAATATTGAATTTCAGGCAGAAGCGATGGCGAACCAAGCGCTTTCCAAGCAGTTGAGGAAAGGATACTCACGGAAGCCCCTTCATCTATGATTGTGCCAGCCATGAGCATTCTGTAAGCTTGTACTATGATTTAGAATGGCACATTAGATGGTAGGCAGGTTCTCGCTAGTAGATTCCAATCAAAGGAAACGACTAGATTGCTTGGAGGAGGGACCGAATAAATGGCCGAATGAATCTCTTGAACTGAGGAACTTCCCTCCTATGGTAAAGGAATGGGTAGACTGCCCTCATGTTCATCAAACTTTGTGTTAACAAAAAAAATTTGAATGGTACATTCTCATTCTCTTTGGAGACTGTATCATTTGAAAGTGGACCTTCTGAAGACAAGACTGGGTCGACTGCCGTCTCGACCTGTTGACTTTGGTCCGGTGTGGAATCAGAGGGTTTATCTTCAATGATAGATGCTTCGACCAAAAATAGAGGTGTGTCAATCAGCTTTTCAACTAGTGATGGACTTGGTAAGGGTTTCTTGTATCCAGGTGGAAGTCGCTGCGGTGAAGCAGGACGGTTATCCAAGACTCTTTTAGCTTCGTCCAAGAAAGGACAATGGTGGAGGGCATGATCGCCTTCACACAGCCTACAAGGAAATTTATATCTTCCTTTATGTCCATTGACTTCATTTTCACTAGTTGATGGTGTACTTTCAACATGATCGACAGAGGTTGAAGACACCAGATTGTGCAAGCGGGGAGACTACTCTCTCAAGATCCACAGGATGCGAGGACAATCTCGATGATAGTGGTCTCCTTTGCAGATGACACATGGAGATTTGGGTTTGGATGGTGTAGTGTGTAGATTTTCACCAAACGATGCATGGTTTCCCCCTTTTTCCATTGGCTTCTTCTTCTTCTTCTCCTTCCTTTTCTTCTTCTTCTCAGTTACTTGCTTTTTAGTGTTACTAGTTTCACCAAGCGAAGAGGAAGAAGGAGAGGGAGAAACAAACGAAGTAGAAGGTGGGGGAGAAACTTTAGTATCATCTGGTGGCTGATTTGATTGCTGAGGAATTACAGTGTTTTGAATGATAGAGGTCGAGAAAAGCCATACTAGAAGGTCGATTGTGAGTCCTAGAAGGGACAATGTAGCCATGTGTGGAGGACCAATATCTCCCCAAGAAGAGAAAGGACTAGGATTTCCCCTAAGGGGAAATCCTTGATTGGTGGACTCCATTATCTCAACCTAAGACCAATGAGGGAACAATGATGTTATTCCGAATAAAATAAATTTTATGACGCTTTGACACAACTCGCTTTTTCAATTTTTAAGAGTCGAGAAAAAGCTAAAGATGACTCTAGTCGCCTTCGATTTTTAATGAGCCTGAAGTTACAAGTTCTCAGATGGACCTTTTCTTTTAAGGACTCTGAAAAGGAACGAAAGTGACTACTCTAGAAGTTTAGATAGAGGGATTACCAAACCAATCGTAAAACTACAATATACACCTCGGTGGTAAAGTATAGAGAAATTACTGAGGACTTTACGTACGACAGTCAATCTTCCCGAATGTTGTGTTCAGTGCATTGTGATTGATAGGGTGGCAGACATGGCTTCCTAAGGATAAAGGATATCAACCTATTGTGGTCTCCCAATATATACTCGACGATACATGGGAGCACAAGTCCGTACTGGCACTTGTCATATCAAAGAGGAGGAATCACCCAACCTACGATGAAAACGATAGTTACCAGGCTTTACGACACCGGAATACGTCTCTAGCCTAGACTTCTAGATGTTGTGCTTTAGGTTCCAAAGAATTTTTATGTTCATTGAGGTTTATTTTACAATTGATCTTTCTTAAGAAGTTTGCCTTTCAAGGTTCACTGCATGATGTAGATGTACAAGTCCTAAATATGCAATCTAAGATGATAAATAGTCATTTATTTTCTTTTAGCAATGAAAATTCTAGCTACTAAGGAAAGAAAAGTATGATTCTTTCAACATAGAGTAGAGAGCACACACTAAATACACTTTTCCTAAATCAATTACCGCATGCAGTCTAAATGAAAATGTGCATGCATGTATTTGTTTTTCAGTTTCCTTCATGTGAGAATGAAAAAAATAAAACTAAGTACAGATCTGAAGTACTTTTCTTCAAAGCGACATTTTAGCAATTTCTTTTCAAAACAAAAGGAAGACTAAGATGACTTTTGGTGAGGTAAATCCCCTCTACGGATAGAGGCGATCCCTACTAGCCCAACAGGGGTCTAGCAACAATCGAACAATGCTGCACCGCAGGTTCCTAGTTGTAATTAACAAGTGGGTAAGAGCAACCTACTTGGATTCCAACGCTATGTTTGTCGAAGAGATAGTCCTCTCGCTCCTTCGCTCCAGCCGATCAAAATTCTCCGCTATCCTCGCAGACAAACGCCTGCACAAGCAAAGAGAGGGCAAACAAGAGCATAAAATCTACTAATAACAACTATGTATCAGTCAGGAAGGATACAATTTGCATTAATCGTTCATAGGACAAATGGAAATGGAACCATAAGAGCAGTCATCTATCTTTATTAATCAGAAAATAGAGTAAGGTACAACCGAAGTCCTGACGCTGAGTCCTTCTCTAGAGGGTCCAGCCAGCATGTCTTCCAAGCATTCACCTTTGAAGCAAATCTCCCAAGTCAAAGAGGTCTCTCTCTCACATACAAGGCAACAAGCTCATGACCTTCCTCAAGCTCAACACAATCCTCACACAACACACCAAATGCCTACAAAGAGCAGCACTAAAATGCACTAAGAATTCCTCAATCAAAGTCTATATGTTCCAAACTAGTTGCTCATGGGCAAAGGAGGAGGCTTATAAAGAGAAGGAGTCTCCATGAATAGGTAAAGGATGAGCTTTCCCCCAAGATAAGTGGATGGTTAGTCGAGCAGACATACCAGAGAAAGGATGGCGACCTCAACAATGCTAACAACCAAGTCTGGAGAGATCTGGAAGGCTGGTTGTTAGAACAAATTCGCCCAAACAGGATCATCGTGGGTGATACACTGGGCTGGCGTGCTGACATCGCAGACCAACTACAGAGGAGTTCTGGTCAGCGCTCAACAGGACAAACGGAGGGTGCGATGTCCGTGAAATGGGACCAGCGCGGAAAAGACGTGTGCTTCCGCGCTGGAATCGCAACAGCAACACTGACCTCCACCTGTCAGCGCGGTTATTTTATTAACAGACACGATGATTCATTTAACTTAGGCAAAGAGGGTTTTTTAGCCATTTTGAGGAGCATGAGTATAGGTGAATGTGGTTTATAGCACAGTAGGGAGGCTGACATGATGGCAGTGACATTTTACTGTGTAACAATGACACTTTCAATTTCGAATGGAAAACTACTTTTGACACTTCAAAGAATTGACAATTCAAATCAAACACAATGGAAAAAGTGTAATCGACTATCTAAAAGAGGAAGACTTTACGACACTCTTTTTCTTGACTGAGAATGACAGTTGCGACACTTTTGAATCAAAAGACGATAGTTTGATTAAGCTACTTTTTGCAAAAGAGGATTGTAAATGACGAAAAATACATAAAAAGCATTTACAATTCCTTATTAATGGAGGATGAATAATTTAAAGGAAGAAGGTTTCAACAGTGATATATTATCATAGGCTACAAAACTACTAAGTAGAGCTAAAAACAATGAAGAAAAAACCAAAATTTGGAGGTAGAAACAGTCTCATTCAATCATCGCACCTGTCCTTAAGGGAAAAAGGGATGCATCTCACCTGTAGCACACGGGAGGTGCGATGCATCCAGACTACCAATGAGAGACAGTGCGATTGTCCAGGGATGAGACTGAGCTTGGTTTTCAGCAACAGTTTATAGCTAAGTTCAGGGATTTAGGCTGAGCTTATGATAGACAGTAAACACAAAGTATAGGGGCTGATCTAATGAGGTTATTGAGCTACCACCAGGGCACTTAGGATTTTTGCAAGTAAGATGTTCATTTCATAAACCAACCCGAAGATTGACTGAAGCAGCATTGATCTATTTCGCAGTTGCATAGCAAAAGCAATTTGAAGACTAGCTGGCTTAACTTCAGGCTCCGTCCGTAGTTTATAAAGCAAACAACAGTAACAAACAAACAAACTATTAATTCCCCAGTGAAGTCGCCATTTTGTTTCAAGGAAAACTAGTGTCTATTTAGTCCTGCTAGTACCACTAAGATGGGTAGCTATCTTAGAAACAAACAATTCAAAGTAACTTGTGTTTTCCTTTATGGGAGATAGATGAGAGAGAAGCAGAGAGCACCAACCTTAGTCTTTCTCTTGGCTCCTTGCTTGTTTCCTCTCTCCTTTTATAGAGCTTCACCACTCCTTTGTCACTTGTCCCACTTCAAAGAACACTTGTAGAGTCAAAGCAGCAAAATACCATCAAAGCATAGAGATCTATAACCATAAACAATGTAGAATCAAATGTACATCAACCATACAAATGCATACACAAATACAACATTCAGAAATATACAAGTATATGGAGGAAAACTCAAATAACTTTATTGATAAAAGTAGTAGAAGAGAGGATTACAACCCAGATATCTGATCTAGCACCATCCTCCCAGCATGAAAGCCCTCTTCACCTCATGAAAAGACTAGATCACCTAACAATACAATGCTTCATAGAGAAACCAACAACGCTTCCTTACAAAATAAAAAATTCCAACCTTTTGATCTCTAGGATGAGGGATCCATATATAGATATTTGAAAGGGGGTGAGTCAGCTTCTAGGATTTTGATTAGTGTCATTTCACTGATAGTTCTTGGTTCCACTTGGAGATTTCATGATCTCTTACTCATCCCTGGGAAAATTCAGAGAGGCAAGTGTCATATGAGTAGTTTCTAGAAGATTCTCTGAGTTTCCACCTAGCAAACTGCCTCTACTATTTGTCTGCTCTTGCTCATCGCACCCTACAGAAGGGCTTTTCAGTATGCATCACACCCTTTGTGTGTAGCAGGTGAGATGCATCACACCCTTAGCATGGAGCAGTCTGTATGGTCCAGTTTTGACCAGTTCTGAGTAGTTTGTCAGGGAGAACTTCTGGGAAATGATGTATTCAGTTGACCTTGTTCCTTTATGGTATGAAACAACACTTTTAGGGGTTTAGAAGCCCTTGGTTTATGGACATATGTGATCAGGGTTGCAGTGCCCAAATATTTCTATAACGCCTCCTCTACTGCCTATGATATTCCCTGGTTTTGGGCAACCATGCTATCGCACTGCAGGCTGAGCTATTATAAATTTACCTTCTGCTCACTCAAGACTTGGAAAGTGCAGCCCTCGGTGGCATGAAGCTCACCAATTACCCCATCTTGCAGCTAGTATAGGGTTTCTCTAGGAAGGGCAGCCAAATTCAACCCCTAGCCCTTCATGTCACCTTCGGCTACTGCTAAGACGACTCCTTTTGGTAACACCAAAGTGTTCATTGTGCATGCGCACAACATCTATTCTGACTCGGTTATATCTTCCACAAGGTGTAGTGTCATCATTCCTGGGGGTCACACCTTTAATGCCTGCAACTATGCTCTGAGTTCCTCCATTACAGTTGTTTACTCCGTCATCAACTCTGTCAGAGCATCCTTGTCAATAAGGGTTCCTCCCATGGTATTTGTTGTCTTTGTCCTTTTGCACGTAGGAGGCTGCTCTCTGACTTTCGGGGGTGTAGAGGACTGTGCCTTCAGTTGTAGCTCTGCTATCTACAAGTTCAGCTCCAACTGAACCTTCGCAGCCTCCTCCTGGGTCTTGTGGACTCCAGCTGCCAGTTGGTGAATATTTTCTGCAGTGGGGAGTGCTACTGGTATGAACAACTCCGCAAGACTACTATAGGCCTCCTCTACTACCTATTCTAATCACTGGTATTGGGCAACCATGCTATCACACTATAGGCTGAGCTGTTCTAAATTTATCTTCTGCTCACTCAAGACTTGGAGAGTGCGGCCCTCCCTGGCACGAAGCTCAGAAGCTACCCCATCCTGTAGCTGGTATAGGGTTTCTTTGGGAAGGGCGGCCAAATTCAACCCCTAGCCCCTCATGTCACCTTTGGTTGCTACTAAGACAACTCCTTCTAGTAACACCAAAGTGTTTGTTGTGCATGTGTGCAACATCTGTTCAACCTCGGTTATAACTTCCGCAAGGTGCAGTGTCATCGTTCCTAGGGGTTGCACCTGTAATGCCTGCAACTACGCTCTGAGCAACCCCAACATAGTTGTCTACTCCATCATCAACTCTACCAGAGCATCCTTGTCAATAAGTGTTCCTCCCATGGTCTTTGTTGTCTTTGTCTTTTTGCATGCGAGAGGCTGCTCTTGGATGTGTGGCCTCTTGAGGTGGGTCACGTTTGTTGTAAGGTCCGTGCATTCCTGTGTCTCCACCTCCCCCTGTATATCCTGCTCCATGGACATTTTCTAGCCTTCCTTAGCCTCCTCAATGGGCACGGTTATGGTTTGTGTCATTTGCTCTAGTGCTACTGCCTTAGCCACCATATGCTGCATGGCCGCTTCCTGTTCCTAATGCTTTCTCTCTGCTAGCTTCACAATGTGCAGCTTGGTCTCCTTCTTCTTCTGTCATGCTACAATTTTTTCCAGTTCTGCCAAGTCAAAGGCACACCACTTTGGAGACCATGATGCCATTACTTTGAAGATTGCATCATCTGTGGCAATGAACGACAAATTTTCCCATGCTCGGGCTGGATCCTTACACACCTAAATATACAAGTTATGCATATCTACCTTGAATTCTCCCACACTCTGTAAAGTGTTATATACCTTCGGGGACAAGTGCAGCCTACGGTTGATCCATGTTCATACACTCACTTCTACGAATGTCCAAAATACCTTTATCTCCTAGATCCTTGCCATGTCTTTTGTTTCCCAGAGCGAGGTATACCTCACAACCTCGAGTATGTTCCGCTCGACAATGAGAAACTGGCTGTCTATTGGCATTTCCCTAGCAACTAACAGGATGGAGAAGAGCTCCCACATGTAGTGGAAGGTCTTACCCTGGTCTTTGGATTCCCTGCTATTCATTAGAAATTCATCACAGAGAAACTGCGCCCAATTGAACTCGACCCCTTCTGCACACTGCTCCACCAATGTAATTATAGATGCTAGCACTTCATCTGCACAACATCTCCTCATGAGCTTGTTGGCTAGTAGCTGGGTGGCAACGCGCACCCCTCGGTCCTTGACACTTGCTATTACATACCCTCGGTTCCTTTTCTCTAGCTTATATTTGGCCTTCATAGCTTTCGCGAGGCCCAAGTCGCTACATTTTCTGGTGATGTCTATAGGATTGCTTCCTTTATTCGGCAGCCGTGAAATTCAGTGAATTAAGTCAGCAGTGATGGAAATTAGATGTTCCAGCCATAGATACTTGTCATGTACTAGACATAGTAGCTACTGGATGACAACGATTGTGATAGGTGTGTGGTGGTAGTGGGGTATCCACCGCAAATGGAGTAACCCTGCCTTCTCCACACCTTGCAACCATTTATGTTGTAGTAGTTTTTCCACGGCCAACTATGGGAACTTCTCACTATCTGCGAGATCCCAGTCTTCAAATTTTATATTTGGTACCCGTCCTAGCGGCAGAATGTCAAACCTTATATCATCCGGAAGAAGCAGGGTCTGGAGCGCACTCTTCATGGCCTCCAGGTCCTTTGATATCTTGGTTATCCCTTTCCATGGGGGAATGTAGGGGGTAACTCTATCACTGAAGGTGCTTGGAAGACACTTTCTACCTCATTGTCCCATGTCTCGATTTGGGCTATCAGGCTTGCAGATCTTCCTCCTCCTCCTCCTCTGTTTCAACAATGACAACTTTTCCCTTCTCTGTCATCGATACTTTACTACCTCTTGGGTGTCGTGGTGATACCTAGACCAGCCCCATTAGCTGTTTGTTTTTCTATGGTTGCGGCATACATGAGGACTTTAGTACCTCTGGTGTGTCTACTACCTCTCCAGGCTCGTCCTAGGTCACCCGCGGTTCTAGGCTAACTCCCATAACTCGCACTCTGGTTCTCAATATTGTGTTTATACTGGATTCGGTCGGTCGCATACTCATGGGTGGCAGGGTAGCTTGGCGCTCGCTACTCTGTACCAACTCAATTCTCAACCACCCTAGAGTTGCTTCGAAACTATCCCGTGAAATTTTATAGTAAGATTCGGATTTGAATTCGGCCATTCCCTCCATTTCTGAGTCATTAGTACCTACTTGGCGGTAGATTTCCCCAAATCTAGCTCGTAATTCATGTCTTAATGGCATGCTGCCCACTCCTTTCTACATTAAATTAGCCTTCTTTTCATGAACAGTGTCGTCAATGATCACCCCCCAACATATCCTCGCAGTAGCGCATCCCCTTAAGCGCGACTGTGAGCCTTGTGACAGACGGGCCCTACATGGAACCTCCTTTCCGCCCAGATTTCCTATAGCCTTGTTTATAGTCCCGTACTTTCTTTCAACTGCCTAGAGCGCTAAGACTATGCCTTCTACAGATAGTCAGGTGGTCGCACCCCTTGTGCAAGACTACGCTTTTCCCACTAGCCTTTCACATGCCTTTGCATCCTGTTCCTCCGTATATAGTACCTTCCCTTTGCATGCCCGCTTACATGACTTCAGTTTCCAATTTGTAGATTTCTTCATCCAATTTCATACTTCTCTTCCTTAGCCATGCCCACTCATCATCAATTTCACAAAGTTTCAGGCTTCCTCGCTGAAGGTCTTCTTACAACTGCCTAATTCCTTTACCCAAGTCCTTGCGTCCTGTGCCTAGTGCGGGAGCCGTGGTCCGTGGATTCTTCTCTGTCTTCCTGGTCCCTTCTCTTCTTGTCACTATTGGGATCATTTCCATGCTCCATTTTTTTCTTATGGTCCTATAGGCCCATTGAACCATGGGCATGTGCAAGTCCCAATCCGTTCATCCCACCTGGTAAACTTTCTTCATGATCTCGCATAACCTTGTTAATGCTCCGCTGTGGGGTATTTGTGGTGTGCGTCATTCTTTCTATTGCTGCATCGGGTCCTGTTTTTTTATCCTTAGCCTAGGTTGTGCCTACCCAGCACGCGACTATACCCATCAACACAGGGGGGAATGCAAACTACTTTGCCTTGGCTGCCCAGCTCGTTTTGGATGTTGGGGAATTCCAAACCGTAAGTGCATCCTTCTTTTGCATTCGCGCCAGCCCCCAATATTCTTCTGGTGCATTTGCCACCATTGTGCGGGCATCACGTGCAATGCCTAGTCCATCACATCGTTCCATTATTGTTTTAGTACTGACCTTCCGACTTTGTCTAAGAGTTCATCCCCACCTGTGTCCCCATC
This sequence comes from Pinus taeda, assembly GCA_000404065.3. NCBI lineage: Eukaryota > Viridiplantae > Streptophyta > Pinopsida > Pinales > Pinaceae > Pinus > Pinus taeda. The sequence continues at coordinate 20,867 of APFE030657452.1, forward strand.
ATATGTTAGTAGTTCCCTGGCTTAAGTCGTCATGTACCGCAGTGATCTAATCATCATGTTGCAATTTAACATTGAGACTTCATGCAACCGGTTCTACCAGTGTTCTATTTCTTCGTCTGAATCTGAAGTACAGGAATTGTCGCGCTCTCATGAGATTCTCCAATATTCAGTCAGGTTTACCCTTTCCTGGTCTTATTCCATTATATAGTAAATGCAATCCAACTCATCGTCACTATCATCTTCACGCACAGGTTCAGTGTAGCGCACTCGTTTAGCTAGATCTAGCGGAACTACTACGTGTAGAGACATTTTCTCGAAAGTCATTTCTCTCTTCTTAAGGTTGATGACTCCATTCATATCTGTAGCCCAATCTATCCCTAATAACACAAGGTAAGGGTTACTGTCATCCGCAATCTCTATTACCTCAAAGCCTATCTACATCCTCGCACCTTCAATATCCACTATTACCCCTTGCAGTCTTCCCATAGGCACGATATTTTGTTGGTTCACCATCCATAATTGAATAGGAGACCACTGTAACATGGGCCGGCCCATTTGTTCCCAAGTTTGTTTGGTAACACGTTCTCATCCGAACTGAGTTTGACGACAACTTGATCCATCTCATACTCGCCAATTTGCATCGTCAACCACATTTCTCTCCGAGTGCACAAAGCCTGCTTCCCCATCTTTCGAACTACGCATGGTTCCCCTGATCCTGCGCACCTAGTGATCAGCTCTTGGAGTCCTTTAACTGCCTTATTGTCTCGTAGCAGCTCCATGCATGTCTCTAAAAAGGTAGTAATCATAGACGGATCCATTCTCGGTTCTGGTTGATCCTTGGTACCTGAAGTAGAGGCCTCCTTGAAGCTCTTCTTAGCTTCCATAACCATTTCCTTTGCACATTCTGCGTCAAGCTCAAATTCCTTCGTAGGAGTCTTGCAAACCCAGGTATCGTCCTCGGGTTTCTTTCCCTTTTCTTCCCCTCTAGTCATGCCACTTCTAAGCACCATAGTCATGTTGGGGTCTTCTTCGCATGGTTCAAACCTCATCATTTGGATATTTTGAGTTGGGGTAGGCTGTAGTACCCTTTCTCTCTCATCTATGTGATCAACGTCGAACAATCTACTACTTCATGATCAAACTGATAACAACACAAACAACATATTCTAGTCAAATTCATACAGTTGCACACATAATGCCCAGGTCCTCCATAATTTTAGTAGATTAACTACATGTGCCCTCATCCCAGCCCCATTCTTCCTTGTCCTTGACCTCACCCTTGAAATCCTCCCTACACGATTGCTGCAGCTGGATCGAGTCCTCGCGCTTATGTCTGAATTCGATAAGATGGGGTCCTATCCATCATTAGCTCATAGCTCCAATATGTTCGCTCATCGTGACCCACTGACCTATAGAAATTACAGTACAGTTGTTGCGGAGTTTGGGTATACTTCTCTAATAGGTGATAGTTGCCTGTTGTGTGCTTTCCTCCCACCTGACAAATCGTGCACCAGAGTGTGGGTGTCGCACTTGGCCCTACTTGTGCCTTTGGTCTCAATGGCATTGGTCCCCCTCCTGCCAAGTAGTTCATGAATACAGGACAATGATCCTTGTCGTGATCGTAGCCTTTACATTTTATATATCACACTCTTCGCATGCCTTTGGCCGGGGTGCTCTATCCTACTTCAAACATTGCATCTCCATGGTATAGGCTTTGTAGTTGCGCGTGGATTGGTTGGACTCCCAACCCTGGATCCTGTATCGGTGTTTCATGCAACCTCATCACCATTCCTAATGCCTCTGCCTAGATTGAGAGCTTCTGTTGTGTCAGTGTCATCCTCAAGTGTGGTGTCAAAGACACCACAAACCACGCATGGTGCTGCGCATCTGTCAATGTCATATTAGCCTCACGGATCATACTTTTTAGCCTCTGATCTAGATCCCAAGGGGTTTCACCTAGAAGCATCACGATCTCCTTGAATCCGATGATCGACTACATCTCTGATTTCAGCTAGCTAAATTCTCTGTTCAATGCAATCTGGATCTCCACTATTCCAACATTTGGGTGATGATTCGAGTGCTTGATATACCCTGTCAGTGTGTGATCCTGTAGTGCACTTACCAATGTGGCCTTCTTAATGTTATCATCCATAACCCCATTCGCTTCCCACTCTGCTCTTACTACGAACCAAAACTGATCTGGATCTTCATTCCCTACTCCTTTGAATACAGACAACATGATTGCGCTCGCCATGCTAAACTACTAGTTTGGTGGAGGTGGTGTGGGCGAAGATGGAGGTGAAGAAGGTGATGGGAGTGGTGGCATTAGTGGGGATGATAACTACGGAATGTGTTGCTTGATCAAATTAACTGCACTCCTCAAGGAAACCCAAGCATGCTCTTCCTCGCTTGCTAGTGGAGGTGAAATTAAAGGACTATTTCCTAACCCTTTGATCCCTTTGTATACCTTTCCACTCCACGTCGTTCCACTCATTAATGTATTTGCATCACCCATTTTTCACATAACAACATCTTAATCCAGGTATTCAAAGATTTGATGTACTTACCTCACGGTCCCTTCAGAAAAAGTCTTTATGCTACGCTATAGCTAACAGGTGTGTCTATCACAAATTCAGTGATAAACTCTCATATTACCCGGTCTGGCCAACAGTCTAAGGCCAACGCAATCTTATCTTTATATGCTTCTAGCCTGTGCACCAACTCTGGAGTCCACACTATTGGTTGATCGAGCTTGCACCTTCCATAGCTATCTTCTAGCCTCGTCATCCAATCGTACAATTCCAAAGAGAATGTTGCAAAGAAGATCTCGTGGATTTCTGTATATATGAAGAGATCCAACCACCTCTTCTCAGATATCTGCAGTGTTTTGTTTTCCAGTATTACGAACTCATGCAGCTTCTGATCCAACCAATCCTCAATTTCTTTCTTCATAAGGTTCCAGTGTTCTGACATTAGATATCCCTTAGGCATATCTCGGTGTTGACAACGGAACCATTTGTTGGCTTATGGAGGCCGGACCCAGGTTAAGAAATGTTTGGCCAAACAAATCCTAAAACTACTGGCCCTTTTGTCAACAGTCCACAGAGCGCGGACTGAGGTCTCACCCAAGGTAGTAGGGGAGGATGTTGGAACTAGGTTTCCACACCTTAGGGATGTCTTGATGAGGTACAGAAGTTTGCGAACCAATCCTATGCACTGTGCTACTTCCGCACAATTGTTTGTTTAGAGTATCTACCTTTGCGTGGTTTGGAAGACGAGTGCGAGTGCAATTTACCTTTTCTGTGATTAATATTATTATAGATATTGAATTACTTAAGAAGGCATAATGCTTTCAGTTACCATTTAACATAACAGACACACGCGTAATTGTAAACCATAAATAGATGCATAAACCATAATATAGAACAAATACGCAATATTCTGAAACCAACTTATCTTTATTAATGTTTTTTTCTCTAGTTACAATCCACTTCCTGCCCTATGCACACAGCTACAAGGGTCCGCGCACATAGCTGTGGACTCTATCGGGCCTTCGCGCACATAGTTGCAGAGCCTCTATCTCCTACTACAACCCTCGACTTAGACTTTCAGACTCAGAGCAACTATCGTTGTTAACAACCCATACACTTCAAATCTTCCTAAAACTTTCCCTAAAACTATCCTCTACACCTAGAGCCTTGATCTATATATACATTCTCGTGGTCAGCGGACCATGGGCAGGCCAACTCACTTTCTAATATTTTACCTTATTTTTGGGTGGACTACCCTTTGACTTGACTCATTACAACTCACGCTCCGTGCACTTCGCAGAGCCTTTACAATACCAATATCCCAAAATTGTGGGCTTTAAGCCCTAAAACCATTACGCGGGGGACCCACTACCCAATACAATCATATTGTGCTCTTTGCCTTCTGATCCAACTTCTTGCATTCTTCATCGAACAATCCCATTGGTTTAGTGCCCAGATCTATTGTGATCCATTGATCTTTATCCACCAACAGATCCTCCATCTTGAGTTTCCACGACTCAAAACTATGACCATTAAATTTCTCGATCTCTATCTTTCCACTGCTCGCCATCTTCTTTCACTGCCAGAATCGATCTCGCAGATCTCCCATTGAACAATGTCTACCACAGGCTCGAGTGAAACCCCTCAGCAACAAAGGCGTCCCCTTGAAGCCAAAATAGCTCTGATACCAAATGTAGGTTTTAATCCCGTACATAAATTATCTGCATATGAATTCTAAAACATAGAAAATAAAAAATGCGAGAGCATAACACATAAAACACATATACATAGAGATTTTCCCTTGGATATCAAAACCGGGACTACCAGCTTGATTTTTCATTATGTTTCTTTCAATGTTACAATACATATTTATACATGCCAAAGCATCCAATACCATGGATTGAAAACCATCGTGTCCAAAACCATGCATCGAAAGCCATTGCGTCCAAAACCATGTGCGAAAAATCATGCACAAAACCATAGGTAGGTCCGCCCAACCTAATATAGAGTCCAAAAACAAAATTTTCTAAGGTGCTGCCCCAGACCCCATAAAGGGGGGTTACCTTCACCCCTCAAAGCCCCTTTTACCCCTCCCCTGCTATGTAATTGGCACAATAAAGGGGGGGCTCTGCCCCCCTTCTAACCCCCCGGTTAACTACGTGGGCTAGTCATGGAAAGAATATAACACAACCAAATACACACCCTTTGAATTGAAGAATTTGGGTCACAACCACACCCTAGTAGGATTATGCATGTAGTTTGAGGTCCTCAACCATGTGGAGGCCTTTTGATACATGCAGTTGGGAGCCCATGTTATGCAACCAACTCACAAGAAAGATAAATCAATGACTTAAAAATTATCCTCTTCGAGGAGGAAACCTCCTTAACATTACATAAATGAAAAATTCTTGGATGATACAAATGATAATACCTCCTTGGCATATATAGGAGTCTAAGGGGTCACAATAAAATTAGATCCTACATAAAAATAATAATGTAAGGGCACAACAATAACAATAGTGGGCTTCTGTGGGTCACAACAATAACAACATAGGGGATACATGGGCACAACAATAACAATAGTGGGCTTCTGTGGGTCACAACAATAACAACATGGCGGATACATGGGCACAACAATAACAATAGGGGCCTACACTAACAATAATGATAAGGGGAATACACTAGTACTATAGGGACTTAACATGCCCCTCTCCTTCAAAAAAGTGTTATCCTCAATGCTTGAGTAGTCACAAATGCTTCTGTATAAAATTATGATAAGTTCTTCCACTTAATGAGATACTTTGAAATTAATTGCTTCCATACCTTTCGAGTTCTTATTTCTGTGACTACTTCAGGCTAAAATATGATTTTTCCTTCTTCTTCAAGTTATGGAAACATTGTTTGAAATGAGAGTTTGTCACTAATAAAGTTCTTTGAGCATGAAACATGGAAAACTCGTTGTACTTGGGAATATGCAAGCAACTCCAATTTGTATGCCATAGTATCAATCTTTCACAACAACTTAAAAGGACCATAGTACAAGGGTGATAATTGATTATCCTTCTTAACTTTCTTGAGGGACATTTGTTTGTATGGTTGTAGCCATAAAAATTCCCAGTTTCCTACATCAAAACTTATTTCACTGCAATATTGATCTACTTGTTGTTTCATTTGATTCTATGATAGAGTGAGGTTATCCTTTAAGAGTTGGAGAAATGTTTGTTGATGCTTGATGTGATATTCCACTGCTTGAACCTTATAATTTTCTCTTAAATATGATGTGATGGATGGTGGATGATATCCATAAATTTCCTTAAATGGGGTCATTTTTTCTCCATTATGGAAGGAAATGTCTATTAGAAAATTATATACGACAGAGCAATGGAACACATAAAATATATTGCATAAATATAAACACAAAAAACACATAAAACAAGAGAGACATAGATGTACATGGTTCACCCAATTTGGGCTACGTCCACAGGAAATAGCCAGTCCTTCCTTTTATATTATCCATCAAACTGAAGAGATACAACCTACAACAAATCTGCTGTAATTCCCTCTTCGCTCTCACACAATCTCCTCTTTCTTCTTAATTAGAATACAGATCTACATAGACACAATACAATTCCCTTATATATAGTGAGGTGTTGCCTTATAGGGAAAAAAACCCTAAATTAAACATAACGTTTACTGGTAGGTATCTGCCTAATGAACAATCCAAATTTTCTATGAAATTACAACATTTTACAAGGCAATTTTACATCTATTTTTAGCTTCAAGGGCATTGCCGCTGATCCCTTGCCGGGGGGGGGGGGCGCCTCCTAAATATCATTGCCACCCCCCTGGAACCCCCTTCCAGTGCACAAACTATGGGCAACGTTGCCACCACATTATGCATTGGGGTCTATACCTTTGGATAAATAAGATAATCAAGCTCCACACCCAACAATCTCCCACTTGGAGACTGATTATAGCAATCCCACTGCTGCTTCATTTGCTGGACAATGACTCCACTTTGGACCTGGTTGTTTCTCATGTTCTTCATCATACTTGAAGACCAATTGAAAATAAGAAGAATCTCTATTTCTCCTTGGTTACAACTTTTGTTAACATATCTACAGGATTCTGGCTAGTGTGTATCTTTTTGAGCTTCAACTGTCCATCTTCCAACACTGACCACATGAAATGATACTTGAGTTGTATATGTTTTGTCTTGGAATGAAATGTAGATTCCTTTGCAAGATGTATGGCACTCTGGCCATCACTATATAACTTGCCCAACTCCTGCTTATTACCTAATTCATCCAAAAAACTTTGTAACCAAATCATTTCTTTACTAGCCTCTGTAGCAACAACATACTCTGCTTCCATTGTTGAGAGTACAACAACAATTTGAATTTTTGAAACCCAACTGAAAGTTGTTCCAACTATAGTAAACACATACCCTATGGTGATCCTCCTGTTATCTCCCTCACCTGCCATATATGCATCAACATATCCCTGCAGAGCAATGTTTGAACCACCAAAGCATAATGCTTGATTTGTGGTACCTCTCAAATACCTAATAATCCAGTTCACCACCATCCAATGTTCTTTTCCTAGATTGTTCATGCACCTTCTCACAACTCCCACTGCATGTGCAATATCAGGCCTAGTGTAGATCATTGCATACATTAAGCTTCCAACTTCTAATGCATATGGAACTTTAGACATATAAGCCATTTCTTCCAGAGTCTTTGGACACACCTCCTTGCTTAGCTTGAAATGGCTAGCCAGAGGTATACTAACTGGTTTTCCATTCTGCATATTAAATCTTTTCAACAATTTTTCTATGTACTCACTCTGAGACAATGTTAATTTTCGATTCTTCCTGTCTCTAATTATTGTCATACCAAGGATTTGTTTTGCAGCACAAATCCTTCATTGCAAATGAGTGCGCCAATTTTCTTTTGAGCACATTTATTTCCTACATGTTAGAGCCTGCAACAATCATGTCATCTACATACAATAACAATATAATATAGCTGCCATCATTTTACCTTTTGAGATAAACACCATGATCAAAATGACATCTAGTATAACCTTGTCCAGAAATAAACCTGTCAAATTTTAGATACCACTACCTTGGAGCCTGTTTTAAGCCATACAAGCTCTTCTTCAATCCGCACACTAGTTTCTCCTTCCCTTTTACCTCATATCCTTGTGCTTGTTGCATATATATCTCTTCCTCCAAATCCCCATGGAGAAATGTTGTCTTTACATCTAACTTCTCAAGATGAAAATCTTCAACTGCTACTAGACTTAAAATAGTTCTAATTGAAGTCATTTTAACCACAGGAGAAAATATATCTTCAAAGTCTATGCCCTTTTTCTGTGCAAACCTCTTCACCACAAGTCTAACTTTATACCTTCTTATACCTCCATCTTCTTCCTTCAATCTGTAAACCCGTTTATTATGCAATGCTGTTTTTCCTATAGGCAACTTAACTAAGTCCCAAGTCTGGTTATGTGCTAAGGAGTCCATCTCTTATTTCATGCCTTGCTCCCACTTCTTCCTGGTTTCTACCTGCACTGCTTCTTCATAACATTCTCATTCACCAGAATCAGTCAAAAATACATAATATAATGAAGGAGAGTATTGTTTAGGGGGTCTACTTATCCTGGTAGATATTCTAACACCATTTTCAGGTGTTTGAGGTGCTTGTTGTTGTTGTGGTTGTTGTTGTTGTTCTCGTTGTTGATCATTATGATTTTCAGGCACCATCACTTTTTCTGTTATCTCATCAAGCACTATGTATTCTCTATTTTCTTTTTCCTGTTTCTTTTCCTGCAGCTTATCCTTATACAAAGCCTTTTCATTGAATATGACATCTCTTCTTCTAATTTTTTTTTTTTTCATAATCATTAAAGCAATAACAAAAATCATTAACGCCATATCCAATAAAGGTACATTTCTTTGATTTTGCTCAAGATTTATTCTATTTTCTTTATTAATGTGGACAAAGGCTTCACAACCAAAAGTCTTTAAAAATGAGTAGTTTATCTTTTTACCTGTCCATGCCTCCTCTGGAATACCACCGTCCAAGGAACTTGAAGGACCTCTATTTATTAGATAAATAGCAATATCTACAACATATGTCCAAAATTGTAAAGGCGATCCTGCATGCAATCTCATGCACCTTGCACACTCCATGATTTTCCTGTTCATCCATTCTAACACACCATTTTCTTTTGGTGTCCCTAGAAATGTCTTCTCTCTACGAATTCCATTCTCTGAACAATACCTATCAAACTCTTTGCTACAATATTCACCTCCATTATCTGATTTTAGACACTTCAACCTTTTTCTTGTCTCATTTTCAACCAAAGCTTTCCATTTCTTGAAAGTATCAAATACATCAGATTTATTTCGAATACAATAAACCCAGGTTTTTCTGGTTGCATCATCAATAAAAATAACATAATAATGAGAGCCATTGAGAGATGATACCTGAGTAGGTCCCCATACATCTGTATGCACAAGTTCTATTTGTTCTCTCTTCTTTTCTTTCCCAACTCTTAGGAATATGACTCTCTTACATTTTCCATAAACACAATTCTCACTGAATTTTAAATCAACATGCTTCAAACCTAGCAACAAATTTCTTGAGTGAAGAATCTGCATCCCCTTCTCACTCATGTGCACAAGCCTATGATTCCACAATGTGATATCTTCTCTTATAGAGGTTAAAGTATTAATATAATTAGAAATACCATTCCATAAATACAATGTACCAACCTTTTCTCATTTTTCTATTACCAAGGATCCTTTAGTGACCTTCCAAGTTTTATTTGTAAAATTAGTCACACAGCCTTCACCTCCCAACTACCTTGATGAAATTAGATTTTTCTTTAGATATGGAACATGCCATACCTCCTTCAATAGCCATTGATTTCCATTCCACTGTTTTATGAAAACTGTACCCATTCCAATGATTTTACAGGTTTTATTATCACCCAATCGAACCTGTCCAAAATCTCCTTGAACATAATCATGAAAATGTTCCCTATCAAGTGTGACATGGAATGAGGCCCCTGAATCTACCACCTAGGCATCAATGATATTTTCTAATGAAAGAACCAAAGCATCTTGGAACACATCACCTATCACATCCGCTTCATGATTGTTTTCTTGTTTCACGTCTCCTTCTTTTCCCTTCCAATACTTGCAGTCTTTCTTCATGTGTCTTTTCTTCCCACATTAGCAGCACACTATCCCCGATCTGGACTTGAATCTTCGTTTCCTTGACTTACTGTGATATCCTGGGCTCTTTCCTCTTTCCATTTTTCTTCCCCTAGTCTCTACAGTCAAAGCATTACCTGATGTCTCACCAAAGCTATTCCATCGCATTTCCTCACTAAGGATTTCATGGACAACATCATCAAACTTTAAAGTACTAGATCCAAAGATAGATTTACTAATGGCCATAACTAAACAATTCCAACTTTCTGGTAATGAGCACAGAAATAACAAAGCCCTAACTTCATCATCAAAAGTTACCCCTAGAAAACTTAACTGATTGGTAACTGTATTAAATTCATTTAAATGCTTAGCAACAGATCCACCTTTTTACATCTTCATATTAAATAAACTCTTCATAAGAAATACCTTATTTGAGGCCGAGGGTTTTTTATATAGTTTGGCCAATGTCGATGTTAAACCCTACGTTTTCATTTCCTTTGAAATATTAAAGGCTACTGATGCTGTTAGGCTCAGCCGTATTGTTCCAAGTGCCTTTCTGTCAAGAATATCCCATTCTTTGTCTATCATACTCGTCAACGTCTTTGTCTTTCTGCTCAATGGTTGGTACAAATCTTTCTGGTACAAATAATCTTCCATCTGCATCTTCCATAGTTGGTAGTTTTGGCCATTAAATTTTTTGACCCTAAACCTACCATCTTCCGCCATTGCTCCCACTCGAGCCAGGAACCCTTCTCTCCTGTGATTTTATTAGCCAAATAGACCTTCAGCTCTGATACCAATTGTTAGGAAATTATATATTACAGAGCGATGGAACACATAAAATATATTGCAGAAATATAAACACAGAAAATGCATAAAACAAGAGAGACACGGATATACGTGGTTCACCCAATTTGGGCTACGTCCACAAAGAAACAACCAATCATTCCTTTTATATTATCTAGAAAAATCAAGAGATGCAACCTACATAAGATCTGCTATAATTCTCTGTACACTCTCACACACTCTGATCTCTCTTTCTCACTTAGAATATAGATCTACGCAGACGCAATACAATTCCCTCATATTTAGTGAGGGGTTGCCTTCTACGGAAAAAAAACCATAAATTAAACAAAACTTCTACTGTTAGATCTCCACCTAATGAATGGCCCAGATTGAGTACAGAATTACAACATTTTACAAGGAAAATTTACATATATTTTTAGCTTTGGGGGTGTTGCCCTCGATCCCCCACCAGGGAGGGGCTTCCAAGGATCACAGTTGTCCCCCCGGACCCCCCTTGCAGCGTACATTTTACGGGAGACGTTGCCCCCACATTACAAACTAGTGTCCAATGTGGCGATACCTCTAAATAAAGAAGATAATCAGGCTCCACACCCAACAGTGTCATACCATCATTCAACTACAGGTAACCACTTGACCCATTGTGGTTTTTTATTAGATACAAAGCAATGAAGATATCCTTCTAAACATTTGTTCACTATCCCAATTTTCCTATCAGATTGAGGATGATAAGATGATCTATGAGCTAATTGAGTGCCAAGGCAAGAAAATAATTCTATTAAAAAATTTCCAGTGAAAATGGGATTTTTGTCACTTACATGAATCTCCGGGTTTCCATAAATGTAGTAGCAACTATACTAGCTTTAAATGGATGAGATAATGCACAAAAGTTTGAATACATGGTAAGCTTATCAACTATCACCATGATGACACTCTTTCCTTTAGACTTGGGTAAACCTATGATAAAATCCATTAATACCTCCTCCCAATGTTAACTTGGAATGGATGGAGGTTGTAACAGAGCCGAGGTCCTAATTATCTCAACTTTAGTTTGTTAGTAAACCAAACATTCTACCACAAACTTCTAAATATCAAATTTAAGGCCATCCCAAAAAAATTCCTTCTTGACCCTGTTATAGGTTTTTAAAAATTCTGAGTGCCCTCCTAAGGGGGAGGTGTGCGATTCCAAAATAATATTTTTCTTGAGTTAGGAATTCTTACGAATATATAAGCGATCTTTGTACCATAATGAATCATTTTTCCAGCTAAATGTATCATATGTATTGGGATATTGTTGCAACGTTTGAGTGAGTGTCCACACCTCTTCTTCACTATTGCATTCATCCCTTTCTTTGGTTATCCAATCAGGTTGGATAATAGAAATGGTACAAAGCAATGCTTCCACATCCTCATACTTTCTTGAGAGTGCATCTAAAACAACATTTTTCTTCCCTTTTCTGTAGACGATTTCAAAGTCATAGCCCAACATCTTTGTGACCCACTTTTGTTGCTCTTCTGAAGATAACATTTTATCCAAAAAGTATTTATGACTATCATGATATGCTTTTATATTGAAATTTCTTCCCTTTAGGTATGGTCTCTATTGCTTTAGTGCATGAAGTATAGCCAACATTTCCTTCTCATAAATAGGTTTTTGTAGATACTTTCCTTTAATTGGATGACCTTAAAAAGAAATGGGTCTTCCTTCTTTCTTAAAACAACACCAATTCCATTACCTGAGGCATCACATTCCACAATAGAAGGCCAGTTCTTGGCACATTTCCCTTTTAAGATTTTTAAAGGCCTTAGTTTCTTATATAGTTAAAGACAATGCATCTTTGTTTGGTAATGTTGTTAGAGGTGTTTTTGTTCTCCCATAATTCTTAAAAAACTTGCGATAATACCCTGTCAACCTGAGAAACCCTCGAATATGCTTTATGGTTGTTGGTTTGATAGCTTTAATTTTGTTAGGGTCTACCTTAACACCCTCATGAGATACAATATGACCCAAATATTCCACCTCCTATAATCTAAATAAACATTTTCAGGTTTTTGCATATAATTATTTCTCCTCCAATAGTTTGATCCCCCTGTCAACATGTTGAACATGATCCTTCGAGGACTTTTTGTGGATTAGTATATCATTAAAAAATACTAATACAAATTTTCTAAGAAAGGGTTTGAAAACGAAATTCATCAAACCTTGAAATGTCAAAGGTGCATTAGTAAGGACAAAAAGCATGACCAAAAATTCATAATGACCCTCATGAGTTATGAATGTTGTTTTCAAAATGTATTCAATATTTATTCTTATTTAATGATATCTTGAATGAAGATCTAGCTTGGTGAAGTAAATTTATCCATGTAATTGTTCGGAACGGGTCCCCTGGGGTCATTTTTGGGACTAAAAGCCTAATTTTGGGGTAGAAAGCCCAAATTTTGTATAAAGGAATGTAAATTCTCCTCATTTTTTCGCCATGGAGCACGAAGATAACAAGAGTCAAAAAGGGTTTCCGCCTTTAGTTTAGATAGCTTATGTCAGCTTTAGAGATTTTCCCTTCGTCCGTAGACCATGTGATTGTATAAAAAGGGAGCCTTAGAAGGGTCTAAGGGAAAAGTAGAGTTCTAAGTAAGTTTGAGTTCTTGAGGAGTCTATGAAGAGCTAAGAGTGAGAGTCTTAGCATAGGAAGAGGCTCTGCAGCTGAGTGCGCAGAGGCCTAGGGTAGAAATCCGCAGCTGAGTGCACAGACCCCTGTAGCTGTGTGCGTAGGACAAGTGGAGTCTATATTGGAAATCTGAATCATCAATAAAGAGAAGTATTCTGAAATTACTGTGTATTTTGCCTCATTGGATTGCATGCGATTATGTTATGTTAAGGTCTATGTTTATGTTATAATGCTAATTTGATGCGAAAATATATATGTTTCTACCTGCTATATGAACACAAATAAGGATATATGTTTACGTGAAGCTAATCTTAATTGCATGGTGAAATTGACGAACACTTAAGATAATTTGGGAAATTATACAATAACACAGTAACAAAGGCACATAAGTGCTTGAGTTATTGGTTAGGGTTGTGCTAAGGATGATTGTATACCTTCGCGAAGGTTCTAAGAGAAGGAAGAGAAAGTACATTGATAAGCCCTAAAGGCTTATCGATCTGCACGAAGGAAGGGTTGAAGGTATAAAACCAACATCACAACCATCTCAAGGTGCAAAAACTTGGTTCTTGCATCCCCCCATACTACTTCGGTTGAGACTTCGGTCTGCGCTCCATGGACTGATGCCAAAAGGGACAATAGTGTAGGGATTTGCTTGCCTGATTAACTCTGAGCCTGGGTTAGGGCCCATCAAGCCAACAAATGGTTCTATTGCCAGGACCGGGATCTGCATAACGAGATGTGTGATGTCCCATCATTGGAATCCAACTAAGAAGGAGATTGAAGACTAGCTGGATAGAAAGATCCATGAATTCACGGCACAAGAAAATAGGAATCCATGATTGACGAAGGAACAGTGATTGGACATATATTTATACACAGAAATTCATGAAATATCCTTCTGTTCTTTCCCGGTTGAACGATACGAGTGGATCAAAAAGTTGGAAGATGGCCAAGGAAGGTCGAGGCTTCACAATTTGATTGTTTTGACCTCCGAGTTAGTCCGAAGATTGGAAGCCTCTGAAGATAAGATTGCACATGTTGTCGATCATTGGATCGACCATATCATTGGAGGGTTTGTGACAAAGTTCGCAGTCGATACTTCGGTTAGTTACAATGAAGCAGAGAGATGCTTCTTCAAGGGGCTGCGAGGTAAGTACTTGAAATCATTAAATACTTGGATTAAGATGCTCTTGTGTGAAAGGCAGGTCATGCAAGTACTTTGATATTTGGAGATACACAAGGTGGAAGGTCTTTCACGGCAGAGGGAGAGAAGGTCCTGAGTATATCTCGCGATGATGCTAATAGGTGTCTTTTAAAACTCCTAATTGCCTCACATTAATTATCAACCCGGGCAAGTCCTTTTATTCCAAGAGCGTACACAATATGTGTAAGCTATGAATCCAAAGAGTAATGTTATTTTAAAATGAAGTATAAACCTTTGATACAAGAGTAAATGGATGCATTTATAAAAATTAACTTGCAATTGTTAAAGGAAATACTACATCTAAGCATCAAGACTTAATCTTCAACAGAAATCATAATCAAATCTCAAACAAGCAATTAAGTTGACAATAGCATCAACCGAGTGCGTAGTAGCATTAACCAATCTCTTCTAGCTAATTCTATCTAAATCACACTCAATATCAATTAAGCGATTCAAATGGAAACGATGTCAACTGAGAGTTCAGTAGTATTAACCAATCTCTTTCAGCTGATTCTATAATAACTACACTCAACAAGATTCAATGCCTTAACTGATAATCAATTTAATCTACAGTAAGCATAAATGGAATCAAATGAAAAAGCTGTGAATCGCATAAGGAAAGTAAGCTAACTTCAATACAGGAAATCAACAAATAGCAAACAAGATATGCTCACAGAGAACGGAAAAACATCAAACCAATCAAACTTGCGTGAATTAGAAAGATATAACACAAAGGGTAGCAGTTTGATCCACCAGAGGTTGGGCCCTTAGCCACCAGGGAATACTGTTGAGCTACTTCAGAGAATATGAATGAACAGTAACATCAATTATTTATTAACCATTGAACTCAATCCCTATTACAATACAACCGTGTTCCTCAAAAGCACCAGTTTGTAAATTAAAATTACAATTTGAAATAAACAGAGATCGATCCATTCCATTTCTACAGTTTCCACTTTTATAGTAAAAAAGGGAAAAGATAAATGTGATCCCTCAAGATTGGGAGATCTTGAGGGATTCACAACTGAATGCTATCTTCTGACATTCTGCTTGTTTAGCGTTGATCCTCCTGATTCATCCTCCAGCCTGTCTGCAACCGACACGCCTTATTCCTCCTTTGTTAGTTTACATTGTTCTGTCTTTAGGAAACAACACATTTTTCTGCATAAAAAGGATTAAGAGTTAGTTATGGTGGCTAAATCTTAATCAAGAGTAGTTCATTCATTTCTTATTATAATCCATCAATATGTTAGCGTATCAAGGTATGAAAGAGATAAGAAAAGAGGAAACAGGCACTGTAATTGAGAGTAAGTACATCCCCATTGCATAACTCAACAATGACGAAGGAGCAGCATAGGCTTCTCCGCTAACTATTTAATTAATAAGACAAGGGTTCCTGTGAATACCTACACCGCCTCCATCCTCATCCCATCCATCCACACCACCTCCATCCTCACCTCCACCACTTACCCCATCGCCCACACCACCACCTCCACCATTGTTCAACATGGCGAACTTCGTAAAGCTACCTGTATTGAAGGGTGTAGGAAATGAAGATCCCGACCATTTTTGGTTCGTCGAAGGCTATATGGGAATATTAGGGTATCACGGATGATAAAATGAAGAAAGCAACGTTGGGTAGCGGTTTGCAGGACTGCACCCTAATGTGGTACATTAAGTACAACACTGATAACTCGACATCTGCGTTGGCAGATATCCAAGTTGCACTGAATAGGGAATTCAGAAGACCCAAGTCTCAAGTGAAATCCATTGTGGGATTTAAGGAGATCATAATGAAGCCTGGGGAGACACCCTGGGATTTGGATGAAAGATTGAAGTGTACGATCCGTGAAGCCAACATGAACCTAACTAATGGGTAGCACCGCGAATGATTTGCGGCCTTGCTCCTGCCTCACCTAAGGGTTGTGCTATCACAACAGAAGATTGGGACCCAGGCGGAAGCTCTTGAAATCATGATGAGACTGCATGAGACACCAATGCAGGATGCCAATCTGGGGGTTCAATAGATTCACGTGCAATTGCAGAACCATTTCCTTGAAATGCAAAGCCTAAAGAAAGATAGAACAACTCATCTAAAGGTGCGTGAAGAAGTCTGGTGCCTAAAATGCAAAGGTCATGGGCATGACAAGGATCACTGTCAAGTCTTTTTGAATTATGTTGCAACAAGAGGACCAATGCCTCTAAGGCTAGAGGCTGCAATAGATCCAAGTACAGAGCTCACACTATGGTGTGCTATATGCTAGGTAGTTGGAAAACATGTGGCTCACAATTGCTATTTGCTGCAGAAATTCGTATAGACACCACAACAACTCTTCTACAATTTCTATCAATCAATAGGTCATAATGAGTGCAATTGCCATAGTTATGATTGGATGATGGACAGGACACCAGCATACAGGGTGCAGGAAGAAACACGGCCTCCAGACGAAGGTGTTAGGGGAGCCCGAGGTGAGTATCAGGGGTGCACCCGAGGCCGAGGTGGAGGAGGGCCTAGTAGAGGCTGAGGGCACCTTATTTATTACAATTGTGTAGGACCAGTACACTACGCGAGAGACTGCTTAAATCCGACGCAACTTTCATGCTGCTATTGTACATAGTTTGACCCTGCAACTGAGGATTGCCATATATTATTGTCTAAGATTCACAAAAAGGGGGTGTAGCCTCCACAGTCGACGCAAAACCTCTAGATGATGACGGCTAAGCCTCACGAGGAAGATGCTAAGGTAAACATTATGCTGCGAAGTGGAATGACGACTGGTGAGGATAAAGGGAATCAATTTGTAGAAGGTGAGTTGGTCTGTAAAGCACCAGAAAAGGAGACTAGGTTTGATCTGCATTGCACAAAAGAAACATTTATGGAAGCAAAGAAAAGCTTCGCTGAGGCCTCTACCTCAGGAAGTCAGGAGAAATCGGTTGAAGAAATGGACCCATCCATGATTATCATGTTCTTGGAGACCTGCATGAAACTACTCTGCGATAGTAAGGTTGTGAAGGGACTGCAGGAATTGATCAATCGGTGCGCTGGCAAGGAAAATGCTACTGGAAAACTGCATGTAGTCAGAAAGCTTGGTAAACATAAGGCAAGGATGGGACGTGAGATGAGACTCACCACACAGGTAGGAGAATATGATATGGATCAAATTATCCTTGATCTAGAGTCAGATGTGAATGTTCTACCTAAGAAGACATGGGAGTGGATGGGGAGACCTATGCTGCAGTAGTCTTTGATTCAATTTAGAATGGAAAATCAGCAAAAGATCATCCCCATGGGACGATTGGAGGGGGTAACTATAGATATTGAGGGCGCAAGTGCATTTGCTGATTTTGAAGTAATAGAAATTATGGATGACAACAACCCCTACCCTACACTCCTTGGGATTGATTAGGCTATTGACATGAATGAGGTGATCAACCTGAAGAAGCGAAAGATGATGTTTGAAAAGAAATCGCTTCACGTAGTAGTACCCTTGAATCCTGCAGAAGGACCTCACCATACTCAACCGGTCCTGTGATTATGAAAGAGATGATGATTTGGACCATATATATAAGATAAAAACGTGAGATCAATATGGGACCACGAAATGTCATGCACATCAGACTCGGATGAAGAATTAGAACATTGGTAGAATTGATTACATGAAGTATCTACGCTGTGCTATAATATGATGACTAAAATGTTGCGATGTGTGTCATCGGAGGTAAGGAATTTGCCTTCTTATGATGGGTTTACTGATGTGCATATATTTTTGGATGCATTTGAAAGGGAAGTGTCAGAAATGCATCGCTTCCAAGCCTTGGATTGGGTGTTGTGCACTACACCCGCAAGATGGTGGGGTACGCACAAGGGTAGTTTTGATGATTGATAGGAATATAGGAGGATGATGAGAATACGCTTTGGATGACCGAAAGTATAAATGACAGACAAGTATGATGGGAGGGAAGATCAATGTGATCACTTGGCCAAATGGACTAAAGCTTATGGAGTGGAGCCTTAGCCTGAATGGGTGCATATGTTCTATCATACCCTAGATGTCATACCAATGAATTGGTACCTAGAGACAGAGCTCCACCATGGCACAGAAGAATGGGATGTTTTGCACCAGGGGTTCGTAATGATGTTCAACTTTGAAGATGGGTTTGACTGTATTGACGAAGCACTATAAGATGTTAAAGTAGTGATCTTTAGGATACCATAGGATCCTTTAGATATGATTCAACCTGATTAGACCACTCAGCTGAGCCATGCTTTGGAACGCTATAATGTGATCATTGAAGAAGAAGGCGAGGATCCCAGGAAAATTAATATTCTAGAGACTGAAGGTCACTGTGAAGTTCAAGGACCACAGATAGAAAACCCAGACATAACTGAACTGCTCAAAACTAGGCAGGTGAACATTGGCATAGTAGTAGAGCCGTAGTTTGCAAAGATTGGGGATTATTAGGACGTCACGACAGTAGATAAGGTTGCCGAACTACTCTGCGAATATCAGGATTTGTTCCCCACGAAGTTTTCTAACCTGAAAGGAATAATAGGAGACCTGGGTGTCATGAGGATCAACCTGAAATCAGACATGAAACTTTTGAAACAAAGACCTTTATGCCTCAATCTGAAGTATAAGGAAAGGGTCCGCAATGAGTTAGATAAGATGCTCACAGTAGGTATATTGAACCAGTGGAAGAATCTGATTGGGTAAGCTCAATATTGGTTTAGGAAAAGAAACAGAAGGAAGAAATAAGGATATGCATAGATCTCAAGAAACTGAATGATGCTTGTGTGCATGATCCTTTCCTGACCCCGTTCACCGACAAGGTCCTGGATAATGTAGGTAGCCAAGAAGCATACTCTTTCACTAATGGGTTCTCTGGGTACCATAAGATCAAAATCACGCCTGAGGATAGAAGCAAGATGACCTTTGCAATTGAATGGGGATGTTTTCAATACACCGTAATGCCTTTTGGGCTGAAGAATGTGCCAGCGATCTTCTCGCACATAGTCATTGCGGCATTCGAAGACTTCATCCATAAATTTCTGGAGGTATATTTTAATGATTGGATAGTGTTTGGATTGTTCAAGTGCCATGTGGCAAGTTTGTGCTTGATGCTAGATACATGTGGGAGATACCAGATCATGCTCAATATGAAGAAGTGTTTGTTTTATGTCCCCTTTAGGATCTTGCTAGATCATGTGTTATGCATAAAAGGATTGATGGTATACCTCGTGAAGATCATGGTGATAATTAACTTGGAGACGTCGAGGAGTGTGAAACAGTTGTGCACAACTCTGGGGCATACCAGATACTATAGGGAGTTCATCAAGAGCTATGCCCAGATCACTGCACCTATGGAGAAATTGTTGAAAAAGGATGCTACGTTCTATTGGAATGATGAATGTTAAAAGAGCTTTGATGTGCTGAAAGAGAAAATGGTCACCACGTCGATTCTAGTCTTCCCAGATTGGAAGAAGGAATTTCATGTGCATGTGGACACATCATGTATTGCATTGGGAGCCGTACTAACACAAGCCGGTGAGAGAGAATTGGATCATCCTATAGCATTCGCAAGTAAGAAGCTGTCTAAAGTGGAGACAAATTATTCCATGACAGAGAGCGCGAAGGATTAGCTATGGTGTACGTGATCCAAAAGTTTAGGCACTATTTGTTGGGCTGACACTTTAAGATGTATACAGATCATTCTGCATTAAAGTGCTTGGTCAAGAAGACTGTGTTTGGGGGAAAAATATGTAGGTGGCTATTGCTGTTCCAGGAGTATGACTTCGAAGTTATTGTGAAGCCAAGATGACTGAATGTAGGACCTGATCATATGTTGCACATTGAAACTTGAGGGGAACCTACTAATTTAGAGGAAGGACTGCTTGATGCATAGCTCTTTGCAGTTGCATCACAGATAGTCACTTTGAAGATATTACCCATTTCCTAATGACAGGAATGGCTCCGGAAGGTTATACAAGTCAACAGAAGAAGGAACTGGTAGTGCATGCGACAGACATTTCTATAATTCCAGGGCACTTGTACAAAATGGGAATAGATGAAATATTGCGACGTTATGTGCCTAACTTTGAATGAAGCAACATCCTCATTGAGGCTCACGAAGGAGCCGAGGGAGGACATTATGTAGGGAAATCAATAGCGTAGAAGATTCTACGAGCTGGGTTGTGGTGGCCAACCTTGCATAAGGATTCAAAAGCATAGTGTAGACCATGTGATGCATGTCAAAGACTGGTAGGCCATCACGGAGGGATGAGATGCCTCTAATACTGGAGGTGATGTTACAACCATTCGAAAAATGGGAAATTGACTTTGTAGGACCAATTCAACCTCAAGGAAAGAAGACGGGTGTCCAATACATCATCACCGTAGCTGAGTATTTAACTAGATGGGTGGAAGCATAGCCTGTGAAGGACTGCATAGGTGTGACAACAACAAAATTTATTTTTGAGAATGTCCTGACGAGATTCAGGTATCAAAAGATTTTGATGAGTGATCACGGTATGCACTTTCTTAACGAAACAATCAGCGCGTTGACAGAGGAATTTTAGGTGTATCATCAGAAAAGTATGCCTTATCATCTACAGGTTAATGCGATGGTGGAAGCATTCAATAAGATACTGGAGAGTGCATTGATGAAGGTTTACAATGCTTAGAGAAATGACTGGGATGTACACGTACCCGCGGTACTATGGCCCTATAGAATGACTTGCAAGAAACTAACTGGACAAATGCCTTTCAGACTCGTGTATGGCATAGAATCTATGATGCCAATGGAATACAATGTACCTAGTCTGCACATAGTAGAATTTATAGGAATGACGGATCGCAGAGCCCTAGAAGAGAGGCTTGCGCAGCTAGCGGAGCTTGAGGAGCACCAATTTCTAGCTAGATTTCATCAACAAGTTCAAAAGGAGAACGAAAAGGCATGGCACGAACGACACATCAAACTGCACACCTTCAAGTCAAATGATCTGGTCATATTATATGACAGTAAGTTTGATAAATTTCAAGGGAAATTTAGGATGCATTGGCTAGGGCCACATGTCATCAAGGAGATTACCGATGGTGGAGTAGTTTAGGTGGTCAAATTGAATGGAGAACCCTTCCCAGGAAAGGTGAATGGCAACTGATTGAAGCCATACACTAGTGATCCATCTAGGTGACTATATGATGGAAGCACAGTCTTAGTGCTCCAGGTAGCTGAAAGGAAGCACGAAACTGTGTGTAATCAAGAAATATCATAGAGCCCATAGAAGCGCACAGGGAGCTATGCTACCAAAGGAAAAACCGTGTGGGATAGCTGGAAAGTGACCATTAAAGTCACTATTCATGATTTGATGATGAAAAAATAGCCAAATGGAGTGGACGGGGCAACATTTAAGTCGGAATTTATGGACCAGGCCTTTGAAAATCTGCTGCAAATCTAGCATTAATGAACCGATTGTGGGGGGAATGGTCGGATTTGAATTCGAAAATGCCTATAAATTACAAAGGGTTTCCCAGCGGAGAACACATGGCATTTTGAGAATTGAGGTGTTGAGCTCTCAGGTGCACATGACTCATGAATACTTTGAAGCTTTGATAACAAGTTCAACATTTGAGCAGTTGCCAAAGGAGACATAAGAGTTACTGAATAGCATCATGTCGATGCCGGTTGAGATTGTAAATGTTGGGGAAGCAATGATAGCCAAAGGCGCTATTCCATAGGTAGCAATGGCAGCCGAGGGAGCTGCCCCAAAGGTTACAATTGTGGAGGCACTAGCTAAAGTACCTAAGTCACCATGGTTGCTTAGGCCTAGGCCTACCTTGACCAAGCAGGGTCCAAAAAAGAAGAAAGGAAAGTAGGCCATGACACCGCATCTGTTGTGCGAATCACCAAGAAAGCACCCATAGAAGGATAAGCACACCGTGTAGGAAAAGGGCAAGGTGGTCGACCTAGAGCCAGAAGAAGAGGTCGAAGAAATCCCCATGGATGATGAGGATATTGCGACGGAAATGAAGGATGTTGAGGTTGAGGGGTCTGACCCCATTTCTAAGCTACTTGAGTAAATTCCTCCGTGCAGGGGAAAAATGAAGGTGCTGAAGGATATTGATGAGATTAAGGTCACTTTGCACACACCCCTACTACCAGAGAATATTTTCTTTGAGGGACTGTGATTGGGGCATGTCCCCCTTCTAAAATTGGAAGACTGGGATTTAGCTGAAAGGGAGCATTTCCCTCATTTAGCAACAGACTAACTTATGCACCATGTCTTCCACAAAAATGCTGGAGTGACCACTTTGGAGTTGAGGAAGTGGTTGAAAGGCATGGACAAGGCATACTTGCTAAACCTACTATGGGTGTTGCATTACAACTGCTCGCCCATCACGAAGATCATGATCAAGCAGCTATTGTGCATGGTGCACAATGAGTGTCTGTGGCAGGAGAAATCGATACCCATCACTGAGATTCTAATCCATAGGATTACACGACTGTCACACTTAGGAGAAAATTCGGCCATGGCATTTGGCGGAAAGGCCGGCGAGCATGCCCTTGCTGAGGCGATGAAGGAAAAATTCAAGTTAGTAAAGAAGTTGCACGGCTATGCCATCACAAGTATCTGTGATCCCGTGGTCAAAGTGGTGACACAAATCTTGGCAAGAAAGATCATGAAGAAGTGCCAGCACCAGTGTCACGCAAATGAAGTGCCAGCACCAGTGATAACCTTCGCGGCCCAACATGTGGAGAGCGTACAGTTTAACTGGGCATGCTACCTCTACGGTGACTTCAACGTGAACTATCGTGAGGAACAGGATCATAGTAATACATTCCACTATGCATGGCTACTATTGTCCATAGTGCTAGTTGCATGGGAGCTACCTGAGGATAGCTAGTTTCCTCCAGTCATGCCAGATGTACCGGAAGTAGCGAAGTTCTCTTCACTATGGGATACAAAGGATCCTTAGTGGATCAAGGACAACAAGATCTTCTAGATCTTGACGGAGGTGAGCATCCATATGGCTATCAACTGCAAGTCGTAGTTGTCACTAACAAATTTTGATAAGTTGCAGGAGTACATGGAATTCAAGGCCAACTTCCACCATGTCTCAATATGTGCACGAAAGGACCCTGAACAGAAGTAGCATGACCTGCCATACTTAGCCACATATGATGTGAATGCAGTGGTCCTCAACCACTGGCTAGAAGATTGGCGCACTAGCACGGACTTGACAGTGGGATATAGCAAGTTTGCCACACGGTGAAAGAAGGAAGAATCCAAGCTAAAGATGGAACAGTTGGCCGTGAAGAAAATAAAGGAGACCGAGGATAAGGCCAATGCAGAGTGCACTACCGCAAAGCAGATGGGTGGGAAAGTGAAGGAAGAGGAGTGTGACTTTGATTGAAGTCATAAGTCGCCTTCTCCAGAGATAGAAGAAGAGGACAAACAGATGGAGTAGGCAGGAGCGAACCTGGAGATGACTCTGTTCCACACCAAGCGCAACAGAGATCTAGAAAAAGTAGGGTTGCAGAAGAAGTCCAAGGCTAGCAAGACATCTCTTGACCTTATCATCCTAACGAAGGGGGACTTGAATGATATAGGTGATACGGTGAGGGATGCCATTGCAGAACTATTGCAGTAATTCGAGCAGTAGCAGTAATAGGCTTTAGGCGCTATCCAGATGGGTCTGCCCAAGCTGTAGATCCACGCATATCAGGTATAGACTGGCGTGACATCAACCAGTTTGGCACCAGGAACCTCAGAAGCCGTAGGGATGCCGCGCACACGGGATCCCTAAGCAATAATGTTGCCGGATAGAGCATTGACTATAGAGATAGAAGATGACACACCTGCTATCAGCACCCTCAAGGGAGTTGCACTTAACTTGGCCACACTTCCCAATGAGGCACTTTACCTTTTGCAGGATGGCGTTATCGTAGAACTATGGGCCTGTGAAAAATGCACGTTACAAGTAATCCGTGAGCAAAAGGTCAACAACGTCTAGATGGATGTATAGTGAGACTCTGCCATTGACCTCGTGAAAGACCTTACGGATAAGAATCAATGCATAGCTAAGGTCGTGGCTGAGGCATGCAGGTCTATCCCAGAGCTGGACATTCCCGAGGCTGAGCCAGTATGTGCAGGTTCAGAAGCTCACTACTAAAGTATGCGACGCATGCACAAAATTGGTAAAGGTCTAGTTGGAATTGAACCTCAAAATCACAAATTTGCAGTTGAATGCCCAACCTTCGACCCCACCAAAAATTAGAGAACAACGTGAGTCAGCTATGAAAGATGTTAGCAGCAGTGGACAACACAGTGAAGGACTACACGACACTCTTCAAGAAGTCACTAGAGGTGGTCATCAACTTACAAGAAGACCCCATTATGTATATTTGGAAATAGAAACGCGGGAGCTACCGCAGTGCTATGATGAAGTTAAAGTGACGGTGTGCATTGTTGCCATCATGTAGAGCTTGACAAAGTTGTAGGAGGCTAAGGCTTTGAAAGAGCAGGTAGATGCAACTCTGTACAAGGAAGTAGTGATGATGTTTTTCTTATAGCTTTGGTTGGACAAGGCCTATTTGATCATGACCACTATTGAAGGTAAGCTGGCTAGTCTGCAGAAGACTTAGCAAAAGATTGAGTCAGATGGCGCAGGGCCAGCAATGGAGCAGTTGGTCGAGGAGATGAAGAAGGCGGTAACACAGTGTATCGCCATAGTTGCAGTAGTCCAAGTCAAGCTAGGAGGTATTCACAACAAGATCTTTGCACCAGCCGAGTGACTTGAGGGTGAATCACCATGTTTGTGTTGGGGGGCTGTTGGGAACGGGTCCCCTGGGGTCACTTTTTGGACCAAAAGCCTAAGTTTGGGGTAGAAAGCTCGAATTTTGTATAAAGGAATGTAGAGTCTCCACATTTTGTGGTCATGGAGCATGAATATAGCAAGAATCAAAAAGGGTTTCCGCCCTTAGTTTAGATAGCTTGTGTCAGCATTAGAGATCTTCACTTGGTCTATAGACCATGGGATTGTATAAAAAGGGAGTCTTAGAAGAGTCTAAGGGAAAAGTATAGTTCTAAGTAAGTTTTAGTTCTTGAGGAGTCTGTGAAGAGCTAAGAGCGAGAGTCTTAGCATAGGAAGAGGCTCTATAGCTGAGTGCACAGAGGACAAGGGTATAACTCCGCAGCTAAGTGCGCAGACCCCTGCAGCTCTGTGCATAGGGTAGATAGAGTTTGCATTGGAAATTTGAATAATTAATAAAGATAAGTATTCTAAAATTACTGTGTATTTTGCCTCTCTAGATTACATGCGAATATGTTATGTTAAGTTCTGTGTTTATGTTATAATGCTAAGTTGATGCGCAAATATATATGTTTCTACATGCTATATGAACACAAATAAGGATATATGTTTACGCAAAGCTAATCTTAATTGCATGGTGAAATTGACGAACACTTAAGGTAATTTAGGAAATTATACAATAACACAGTAACAAAGGCGCGTAAGTGTCTGAGTCACTAGTTAGGGTTACGCGAAGGACGATCATATACATTTCTGGAGGTTCTAAGAGACGGAAGAGAAAGTACATCGGTAAGCCCTAAAGGCTTATTGATCTGTGCGAAGGAAGGGTTTAAGGTATAAAACCGACATCACAACCATCTTAGGGTGCGGAAACTTGGTTCCTGCATCCCCCCATACTGTTGGGTTGTGTTATATTCTTTCCACATAGTTAACAGGGGGTTTGAGGGGTACCCGTAACCCCACTTTATGGGGTCTGGGGCAGCGCCTTGGAAAATTTTGATTTTGGACCCTATGTTAGGTTGGGGGGACCCACCTATGGTTTTTTGCATGATTTTTGCACATGTTTTTTGTATGCAATGGTTTTTCGGTCCATGGTATTGGACGTGATGGTTTTCGGTCCATGGTATTGGATGCTTCGGCATGTATAAATATGTATTATAACATTGAAAGGAACATAATGAAAAATCAAGCTGGTAGTCCCGGTTTTGGGATCCAATGGGAAAATCTCTGTGTATATGTGTTTTATGTGTTATGCTCTCACATTGTTTATTTTTCTGTGTTTTAGAATTCGTACGCAGGTAATTTATGTATGGGGTTAAAACCTACATTTGGTATCAAAGCTGTTTTTGGCTTCAAGGGGACGCCTTTGTTGCTGAGGGGTTTCGCTCAGGCCTATGGTAGACCCTATTCAGTGGGAGATTTGCGAGATCGATTCTAGTGGTGAAGGAAGATGGTGAGCGGTGGAAAGATAGAGATCGAGAAATTTAATGGTCAGAGTTTTGAGTTGTGGAAACTCAAGATGGAGGATCTATTGGTGGATAAAGATCAATGGATCACGGTAGATCCAGGTACTAAACCAATGGGAGTGACCGATGAAGAATGGAATAAGTTGGATCGGAAGGAAAAGAGCACAATACAATTGTGTGTCTCAGATTCAGTATTGCTGAATGTATCAGGGAAAGCTACAGCGAAGGATTTGTGGGACAAGTTAGGGACTTTGTACCAATCTAAGTCTCTGGTGAATAAAATGTTCTTGTGGAAAAAGCTGTGTAACCTGAGGATGAAAGATGGAGACTCGGCGACAGAGCATATGAACGAATTTAATACTGTGGTAAGTCAGTTAGCATCTGTTGATATTAAAATTTCAGATGAAGATAAGTGCATCAGTTTGTTGTGTTCTCTACCAGATTTGTGGGATAGTATGGTTATTGCAATAGGTAGCAATGCAACTGCCTTACATTTTGATGAAATAATCTCATCCTTACTAACGGAGGAGATGAGACGGAAAAATATGGACAGCCAGAATGGTGATGCCTTGTCTGTTCGAGGACGGTCCCAGAACAGAAAGAAAAATAAGTCATCGAGTGGGAGATCTAAATCTAGAGGGAGATCCAAATCTCCAGGAAAACCTATAAAGGTGGTGTGATAGAAATGTGGAAAGGAAGGGCACTTCAAAATGGACTGTAACTCTAAAGCTCCTAATAAAGGAAAGGGATCTAATGATGCTCCTTCTACAGAGGCGAAAACCACCTCAGATGAAGGTGAGGATGTGTACTTGGCTTCTTCAAGTACACATGTAGATCATGAGGCATGGTTGATTGACTCAAGTGCATCCTTTCACTTCACTCCCCATAGAGAGTGGTTCTGCCAGTATGAGAAATATGATGGCGGTGATGTCTTCTTGGGAGATGACAGGAAGGCTAGAATCATTGGTCGCAAAAAAGTAAAGTTGAAGTTACAAGGTTGAAGGGTTAGAACACTTCCAGCTGTTCTACATATTCCTGCATTGGCTAGAAATCTGATTTCTGTAAGCAAGATGGATGATGCAGGTGTAAAAACAGTGTTTGAGAAAGATACCTGCAAGATGGTTCGGGGAGTACTAGTATTGATGCGGGTAGTTCAAACTAGAACTCTGTACAAGCTGCAAGGTAGCACTGTTGTTGATGGGTGCAACAGTTCTGTGGCTTCTGAAAGTGGAGTAGAAAATCTAGTGGTCTCTGGAGAGAGGACCATGCTGTGGCATCAAAAGCTTGGACATATTGGAGAGAAGGGCCTTCGAATACTTCATGGTAAAGGTATGGTAGAAGGTATGAGTAATATCTCTCTCGATTTTGATTTCTGTGAAAATTGTGTATATGGGAAGCAGAATCAGGTGAATTTCCCCTCTGGAAGTAAGAGGGCGAAACAGATATTAGATCTTGTCCACAGTGATGTGTTTGGACCTATGAAGGTTCCATCACTAGGTAGGTCTATGTACTATGTATCATTTATAGATGACTTCTCAAGGAATACATGGATATATTTCCTTAAGAAGAAATCTAAAGTCTTTGACAGGTTTAAAGAATTCAAGGCTTTGGTGGAAAACCAGTTAGAGAAGAAGATAAAGGTGCCGAGGATAGATAACGGTGGAGAGTTTTGCAGTAAGGAATTTGAAGAATTCTGTAAAAAGTGTGATATAGCACGGTAGAAGAATACTCCATATACACCTCAACAAAATGGAGTTGCAGAAAGAATGAATAAGACGTTGATGGAAAGGGCAAGAAGAATGCTCAGTGGTGTCACGTTAGGACAAGAATTTTGGGCAGAGGCGGTCGATACTGCATGTTACCTGGTCAACAGGTCACCTTCATCAGCATTGGAGGATAAGACTCCACAAGAGGTATGGACTGGTAAGAAACCCTCGCTTTCACATCTGAGGGTATTTGGATGTGATGCATA
>APFE030657452.1:50257-67189 GCA_000404065.3 Pinus taeda
TAAAGAAGTCTTTGTATGGGTTAAAACAGTCACTAAGGATGTGGTATCAGAAATTTGATACATTTATACGGGGACTTGGCTTCACCAGAAGCAAAGCAAATCATTGTGTGTATTTTAAATTAATTGGTGACTGTGTTATTTATATGGTCTTGTATGTAGATGATATGTTGTTGGTTGGAAATGACAAAGAAATTATCCAGGATTTGAAGACCCAATTGTCCTCCAAATTTGACATGAAAAATCTTGGTGCTGCAAACTATATTTTGGGCTTTGAAATTAGAGATCGGGAAAAGAGGAAGCTCTGGTTAAACCAAAGGAAGTGTGTCGAGACAATATTGCAGAGGTTTAATATGTAGGATAGTAAACTGGTGAAGGTTCCTATTCCTGTAGGTGTAAAGTTATCTATTGAACAATGTCCCAAGACACAGGAAGAGGAAGAGGATATGTCCCATGTTCCATATGCAAGTTCAGTCAGTAGTCTAATGTATGCAATGGTCTGTACTAGACCAGAAATTTTACATGCAGTGGGAGTATTGAGCAGGTTTATGTCAAAACCAAGAAAGGAGCATTGGACAATAGTGAAGCAGAATTTCAGGTATTTGTGTGGCAATAGTGATTATGGTTTGTGCTACCAAGGAAGACCAGGATTGGAGAGAGTTGGATATTCGTGGCTTGTTGATGCAGACTACGCTTGAGATCTCGATAAGAGAAGATCTACAAGTGGGTATGTGTTTAACCTATTTGGAGGTGCAGTCAGTTAGATGAGTAAGAAACAATCTGTAGTGGCACTATCAACTACAGAGACAGAATACATGGCAACCACTCATGCAGGCAAGGAAGCAGTTTGGTTGCAGAGATTGTGTTCAAGTATGGGGTTAGTACAGGAAGTTATAAGGATAGACTATGACAGCCAAAGTGCAATTTTCTTGGCAAAGAACCCTACATATCATTCAAAGACAAAGCACATTGATGTTCAGTATCACTTTGTGAGGGATATGATAGAAGACAAAAAGGTGTTACTGGTAAAGGTCGACACTTTGAAGAATACTGCAGATGCATTGACAAAATTTGTGAGCTATGAGAAGTTCCCCTGGTGTAGATAAACAATGGGTGTTTTAGGGCCGGAAAAATGACTAAGCTCTCCTGTGGCCCCCTGTGGAAAGAAAACAACAAGTGGAAGAATGTTGAGTTGTGTTATATTCTTTCCACGTAGTTAATAAGGGGTTTGAGGGGTACCCTAACCCCACTTTATGGGGTCTAGGGCAGCGCCCCATAAAATTTTGATTTTGGACCCTATGTTAGGTTGGGGGGACCCACCTATGGTTTTGTGCATGATTTTTGCACATGTTTTTTGGACATGATGGTTTTTCGGTCCATGGTATTGGATGCGATGGTTTTCGGTCCATGGTATTGGATGTGATGGTTTTCGGTCCATGGGATTGGATGCTTCAACATGTATAAATATGTATTATAACATTGAAAGGAACATAATGAAAAATCAAGTTGGTAGTCTCGGTTTTTGGATCCAGTAGGAAAATCTCTGTGTATATGTGTTTTATGTGTTATGATCTTGCATTGTTTATTTTTCTATGTTTTAGAATTCGTATACAGGTAATTTCTGTATGGGGTTAAAACCTACACATATTGCTTCGAGTGAGACTTAGGTCTACACTCCGTGGAATGATGCCAAAAGGGCTAGTAGTGTAGGGATTTGCTTGGCTGACTAACACATAACCTAGGTCAGGGCCCATCAAGGCAACAATAATTCATCCAACAATTCATCAATGTCAGGAACAGGAAATTTGTCTTTAATAGTGAGCTTGTTGAGATCCCTATAATCCTAACAAATATGCCATGATCCATCCTTCTTGTGCACCAATACTACTGGAGGAGAGAAAGAACTTTGACTAAGTTGAATTATACTAGCCTCTAGCATTTCTGTAACCATAGGTTTAATTTCACTCTTTTCGACATAGGGATATCTACAATGTCTTATGTTTGGAGGAACGCTTCCTAGAATCAAATGGATAGCATGATCAAGATCATGAATAAGAGGGAGGCCTTTGGGAGTCTCATATACCTTGGAATGATTGTCCAAGAATTTTTGGAGATTTGGATAAATAAATGATTTTGATGTTTGAACCTCTAGTGAGCATAATTGTGCAATTATTCCTCATTGTTCTTTCTTCAGAAGCATTTTCATGCCATTAGAACTCATTATCTTTCCTAGTTTTCCTACAATACCCGTTAATTCAAATTCCTTTCCTTCCTAAAAACATTTAAAGAAAGTTTCTTGAAAATTAAAAGCTATTGTCCCCAAAGATTGTAACTATTGGACTCCTAGTACAACATCAACATGCCCCATTGTAATGGGAAGCATTGGACTATTCAATATATATGACTCCATGGTTTGCTTGATATTATGGCATTTTCTAGAGTAATTTATAGTTCCTCCATTTGCAGCCATCACTTGACACTTTGGTGTTGGATATAGGAAGAAATTCAATTCCTTGGCCATGTTACAATGAATAAAACTATGAGTAATACCTGAATCAATCAACACATTTACCATTTTCTTCTTGATATATCCTTCTATTTTGAGAGTTTGAGGAGTGGTAATTCCTATCAATGCATTGCAAGATATGGTCGAATCCATTTCTTCTTTCTCTAGGGTTAGTTCCTAGTGTATATCCTCCTCTTTTGATGTTTCTTGTCCCTTTTCTTCCTCCTCTTCACAATCTATGTAGAATAATTTATTCTCAACACACTTATGATGTTTATTTTTTTTTCTATCGCTACTATAACAAACCCCTTTTTCTCCTTTTTCCTCCAATTGATGTGGTGTCAAACTTGTAGGTTGTGGAAAGCTAGAAGCAACAATGCTTCCATCTTTATAGTTGTGAGTGCTATACTTCTTTTTTTCCATCATTTCTCTTTCATCTTTTCATGCCACCCTAAATTCCTTCTCCAATGAATCAAGTTCCCAAAGGCGAACCTCATGTTGGATGTTATACTTCAAAGTCCCTATGATGACATCAATCCTATCCTCCTCTGGAATATGAGTTACCCTGATATAAATTTTTGAAATTCCTCAAGATTCTTTTCCATTGAACCCTTTTATTTGAGATTTATCAATTGGCTAAAGAAGGTGTTGATCTTTGTATCCTCAGAATGCGCTATCATTTCTTGCGTAAAAATTGACCAAGTGACAAGTGGTTTATGAGAACAAAGCCATAGATACCATACAAATTGTTGGGTTCTAAATATAAATATGAAATGCATACCTTTTGTGTATGTTGCACGTCATGGAGATAAAATATTGCTCCATCTATAGTATCCATGTTACCGAATCCTTTCCATCAAACTTCCTCATATCAATCTTTGGAATGCAATGATTCTTAAGCCCAACATTGGATTCTCTAAAATAATAACTCATATTTTTTCTCATCATGATTTTATGGATTACCTTGTCACTAATGGGAATCCTTTCTTCTAACAACTTTTCCAAACCTTCCTTCAACCCCTCTATCTTGACATTCATCATTGCTTCCATGTCTGCTTTTAAACCTTCATTCAAAACTCCCATGTCCCTTTTTATACCATCTATATTAATTCCCATATCCATTTTTATAGTATCTATATTAACATTCATCATGGCTTCCAATTCATTTTTCATTGCTTTTTGCGAGATTGATATTTGTTGCACTTGGTCTCGTAAATTTGATAAATCGTGCTGCATTTTTT
Source organism: Pinus taeda (assembly GCA_000404065.3). Classification (NCBI taxonomy): domain Eukaryota; kingdom Viridiplantae; phylum Streptophyta; class Pinopsida; order Pinales; family Pinaceae; genus Pinus; species Pinus taeda. The sequence continues at coordinate 54,002 of APFE030657452.1, forward strand.
CCTCTTCTTCATGTGTCATAGAAGATCTTTTTGGTTGCTTACTAGGTGTATCTATTTTTTTGTTTCAAGACATTTTGGAATGAAACAATGATATATATAATTCACTATTCCCTTTGAATCACTTGAAACTGATTTTTCAAACAAAATTTTGCAAAGCTTAAAAACATACACACTTTTTTCTTGCTTCTTAAGATCTCTATATTGAAACTGGTGCATCTATGTAATTTCAAACCCCCAAGATCTGAAATTTCTTCCTATGGTAGCTCTCTAAGTCTTCATTCCAACCCCACAAGTCAAACCTAGATTGGATTCTTAAAGAAATAGTTATGTCCAATATCCCATGATGACCTTATTATAGACTAGTTCGGTAGAGATAACTTGTACAAAGTTCCACGTGTCACTATTGTGACCTTCGGCCCTGAAAAGTATACCCAAAAAAATAAATCTCGTGCACTTTCAATCACGTTTTAAGAAATTCCAATCCAATGTTCGGAGAGAAAGTTATAAACAATTTTCCCTAAGTCACATGATTGAGATGGAATTATGGAGCCTGCAAAAACCCTAACTTTCTCGAATCATATCTCCAAAAATATACCAAACCAAGATCTGAAATTCATACATGAAGTTCACTGATATTTCTGATCCACTTGGTTGCTATTTTAACTTCTAAACCATTGTAGAAAAAATGTTATATCAAAAATTCCAAGATGACATGTTTGAAGATGCGAAACCCTAGAATTTGAAGCTCTGATACCAAATTTTATGCAACCTACTCACAGAAAGATAGATCAATGACATAAAAATTATCTCATTCAAGGGGGAATCCTCCTTTACATTACATAAGTGAATAATTCTTAGATAATAAAAATGATAATACATCCTTGGTATATATAGGAGTCTAAGGGGCCACAATATAATCATAGATTACATAACAATAATAATGTAAGGGCACAACAATAACAACATGGGGGATACATGGGCACAAAAATAACAATAGGGGGAATACACTAGTATTATAGAGACATAACATCCCAGGTCAGCAAAAAGGCATTCCAACTCAAGGTTTGGGCATTGGCAGTGGTTGTTTAGCTCTTCGGTGTCCTGTAGCACTTGAGGAAGGTTAGTAAAATTTTAGTTTGTTGATTTTGCTTCCTTAACTATACTTAGGAGGTTGAGTCATGTCATAGTCGTCCTCAACTCATGTTTTCCTCGACAGGCTAGTGAAAGTGGGTAGATGTGTGAGGATCATGTTACACACCATCAAGTAATTCTGTGTGGCATGGTTTTCCTTTAGTGATGTTGATGAGTCAAATTGCATTCAAGGATAAAAACCATTGATGGTTTTTTCCACTACTAGTTTGACAATTGAGTTATGATTGGCTTCTCCATTGTGTAAAAAAAACAAACTTAATGAAATAAAGAGTTAATAAGATATGATTAAGATAAATAGAAACATTAAAAATAGTAATCTAACTATTGAGGTAACAATAAGAAGTAAAATATAGAATAGGATGGTTGAAAATGAAGTATGCTAAATATATGGTTGAGAAGTTTGGGACACTAGAATTTCTAAAATGTTGTATAAAAAGATAGAAACCCAAAAATGTCCTATAATCTATATTCTCAAAATTAAATATAATATTCCTTATCCTATCTTCCTCATAAAAGTGAGTCTTTCTCTCATTGTGAATATGACTATTACTAGGTATTGAACAGACAAAAACAAGATAAACATGGAAGACAAAAAAATTATTTACATTGCTTCAAATTCTAATCAAAACCACATACAACTCAAGCAAATTTGACATTAATATAACATGTTTTTGCAAAATCACTAAGGAATTAATGAAAATGTCATTTTGCATAATAATGATAATATTAAAAATAGAATTACATCCAAATTTAAAAATAAATCATGGTGCGATAGAATTAAAGGATAAAAGAAAACCAAGATACTATAAGGAGATAATTTACCATAATATAAAATATTAAAATTGTCTCTTTATTTTGAGAAGTGTAAAGAAGAAAATCAACATAACTAAAATCAAAACAATTTTTCATGAACTCCATTGTCAAAGAAAATATTAGAACAATCACTGAACATCAAAAGTAAAAAGAATTCATCATTTTTATGACTCGAAAAAGATTAAAGATAAAAACATATATATATATATATATAAATCCACAATTCATTATAATATATATATACACTCACATTACATCACAATTCATAAATATTCAATATGAGTAAACTCAAATCTTTTCTTGTTTTTGTTTTTAATATTTAAATTTGATTTCAACTCTAAATAACCACCAAAATTATTATTATCAATTAAAATATATTACATAAATAAAATATTAAAATTTAATATAATATAATATAATAATTTGAAATATATATAGATAGATTGGAGCTTGAGATATATTCATTCATGTAATGTCCATCCATTTCCTTAAGATTTGGAAATCTCCTACTTTTATCTTTATCTTTGCGCCAATGGTAAGTTATGTGTGACACACACAAATTATGTGAGTGCATGCACCTCATTCGAAACTTTGTGTATACACCTACTCAAATATTCTATAAAGTAAAAGCACACACATATTCGTCGTATGAGTACTCAAAAATTATATTTTTAAATGAGTCAAAAATTCACATAACATAATCTTTTGTGAAGTCAAGGATTGATACTCATCCATACAATGCAATGATGTTAAACACTCATCCCCACGTTGTACGGAATTAATTTCTATTATCAATGATCATCATTTCACAGTTGTAATTATAAAATCTTAAATAATTTTCAATGATTTCGGTTTTACCTTTTAGAATTCCAAGCACATCAATATCATCATCACCTTTCTATGATTGAGATGCCATGGCTAGTCTATCTCTATTCAACAAGATGCTGTGAATTGTCTTAGGTTTTGTCATCTGGCTGAATCATGAGGGATGGGAGTTGTCTTAGGTTTTGTCATTTGGCTGAATTCAGCAGTCCTTAGCCAATGGAGTTTGCTCTACTATGGTCCATTCCGATTCGCTGACACTGACAACGTTGTGGGAATATCCCATTCTTATCCTCATTCCCCATCACGTCCTATGTGAGTTATGCTGCAAACATAAGCGATCATGTGCAAGTGGATTTTGAGGGCAACCAATATTATATCACATAAGTACATAGCAAACCAAGTATATATTATCTAGAACTCAAATGTTAAAGATGACCCACAAGATATTATACCAAAAAAGTTTATAGTGGATGTTAAATATGACACAAAAGATATGATACCCAAATTATTAAGGATGTTAGCATCGAAGTGAGGAAAGATAGCTTCATATCAAATCAATGACTTATACCTTAATGTTAGCTTTCAAATGGACAAAAAGATTTGTGTGCTTAAATGCTTTATAAACCATTATTACTGCACAATTGTTGTAATAATTTGTAATAATGTTAAATACCATTTTTACTTGAAGGTATTTTTAATACATATTTGGGTGTGTTTCCATGTACTATAGAGTCTAATTACCATATTTCAGGTATATAAACTTAGTATTTGAAAAAATGAGAGTGAAGATTGATCACTTTTATGTCTTTCTTTATTATAACTTTACTTAGGAATACTTACATATTTCATAACAATTAAGGGGAGACAACCAATGTGCCATGGACTATGTTGTTGTTTTTGAACTTTTTGATGATGGATCTCATGTAGTCAATCATATTCCAGTTTATATAATTGGTACGAACATTCCTTTTCAACTTTGTCAATGTCATACTTTAGGACAATCGACAAGTTGGCTATGTTTGTTGTGAAGTGAAGTGCAATTAGAGTTTCTTAATCATACACTAATTTGAATGGAGTATGCCTCGTTGATCACTTGTAAATAGTTTGATATGCCCATAAAACTACTAGTACTTTGTCGTTTCAATCATTTCTACCAATTCCGCATATTTGAGTATGTCCTCTATGAAGAGTTTTATTAACTGAATCAATTGCACCATTATATTGCAGGTGATATATTGTTGTGTTTCTATGTTTTATTATAAATATTGTAGCAACTTTTTGATGGTAGCATTGAAAAAGTGTTTGCCCTAATCACTGATAGGAGTCAGCAGGCATCCAAATATTCTTATTCTATTTTGATAAATATATTTGGTTACTACTTCCTTGGTACAAGATTCAAATGGCTCAACTTCTACCCACTTTGTTAAATACTCGATTGCAACAATTATATATTTTTCATTAGTCCACTTTTCTCTTTGAATAAAGGGTCCATCAAAGTTGATGGCCCTAATTTCAAAGGGAAGAGTAGTGTTAATTTATTACAGGGGCATTTTTTTTTGTAAAGCAGACGACCCATTCTCTAACATATATCCCATTTTTGGAATTCTATTCTAAAATATTTGAATAGTGTTGGGTGCCACAATCCCACCTAGAGGATATTTATTGACGTTGTGTCACTTTAAAAATATCCTCTTATCGCGCCCTTATGTGGTTCTTCAATTATACCTTGTCATTCATGTACTAAAACATACTAATGAAGTACCTTGTCTACTCCTAATTTATATAATTTTCCATTAATTAATGTCAAAGGAATCCCTTTCATTTATAGAACATCTTCTTCTTTTTAGTAAGGTATTTCAATGATTTTCCTAAATAGAGAATTTCTACAATTTCTACAAATTCTACAAAGGTTCCTTTGACTTGAAAAAAATGTGCATCATATAAATCGTTATTAATGCTTGTTGGTTCTTGTCTTGTGTCAAATCAATATAGGTGATCTTGCGTAAAATGATTTTAGTCTGATCACACCATTAATTCAAATTCGAATTCATGAAATAGTAATAACCACTAATAGATCCTCCCTTGATGTATTGGCTTATTAGCAAGGTCTTTCAAAGCCTAATAGTAAGTGAAGAATGTTAACAGATTGGCCAAGAGGTAGTGGCAGAATTTTTGCAGGGAAAAGATCATGGATAGTGTTTCTCATTCTGTTGTCGAATAATTCATGTTTTCTTTGTTCAATTTTCAACTAACATACACATTTGGGTGTTGATTGTGTTGTTGTTGGGTTTTGTTAGTATTGCTCCAACTTATACATTGGATGTGTCCACATGTACATGAATGTTTCTAAATTAGTTGGGAAATTATAGTACTGGTCCATCTACATATTTCGTTTTTAATAGTTCGAATGATTCATTACATTCTTTTCCCTATACATATTGGACATCTTTTCTTAGTAGTTCATCGATTGGTAAAGCTATGTGAGAATAATGCTTGATAAATTTCCTATAATACTCTATATGTCCCAAAAATATTTTGATATTATTTTGATTAATAAAGGGCTTCAAGTTGAGGAACATTTTAATCTTTTCCATATCAAATTTGATTCCTTGTTTACATACAACATGTCATAGTAGTATTCTAATAAGTGTGGAAAAAATAAACTTTTTAATATTAAGAGACATTTGAATCTGCCTACATATTTTTAGCATGATTCTGAGCCACTGCACATGATCTTTTAAAAGATTATAAATAGTCTAGTCATTGAAAGAGATAACCATTTTGTTATATATATATATATATAATATATTATATATACTCTTGGAATGCTTTTACTACAATTCTAGAGAAAGCTTTTAGTGTGTTTTTCAATCCTAATGGCATAACTCTATACACAAAAGAACCATTTATGAGACCAATGTTATTTATTCTTGATCCTATTTTGTTATTGGTACCTAATTATATCCTAAAAAACAATCTATGAATGAGTAGTACTCATTCCATGAAACTTTGTTTATGATTTCATCGAGTATTGAAGTTGGGAATGAATATATTATTGATAATTTATTAAGACCATGAAAGTCGATGTTGATTCTTAATTTCTTTGAGTCATGCTTCTTTTATTGCATGGCCATTGGACTTACCCATTCAATCTTTTATATAGAATTAATCATGATAGTATCTAGAATCCTATAGCTAGGATGAAATGTACCACCAATGATTAGGGGATTTCATTGGTACAAAGTCCTAATTAGAGCTTGTTAGAATATGTTGTCATTGATTTCAGGCATTGATGTGCTATCATTGAAGTAATACGTGTTATTGGCATAAGGAGGATGTCAAATACGTATTGAGAAAGGTATTTTCATTAAATGTTGTCATTCGATGATGTCAAAATAAGTTCTCATTAAGTATCCAAGATCATTCGTGTCATAGGAAAATTGACAAGAATGATTAAAGGCATTGATAAAGTTTCAAATAATTTAGAGCCAAATTCAATTCATAATATATTCTAAGTGGATCTTGCAAGTGGCCTAGATGGATAGAGCTCAGGAAAAAAATTTGTAATGGTATATTGAAGTATGAAAAAGACCTCCTGGATTGAAAGTTATTGACAGTCAAAGTTATGAGAGTGAAAGTCAAAGTTTAAGGTTATGAAACATAGTCATTGTATAGGTGGTATTCACGTAGGTGCATGCGTGGAGACAAATAAAAATATAAGGATGGTTATGCGCTCGACATATCACCCCAAAATTGTTCAAATTCTATATTGAAGGTCCCCATGTTTGGACAAGGTCCCCTGGGGTCAATTTTGTAATAGTTTTTGTTATCTCTATAAAGTCTCCGCATTTTGAGGAAGTAGAGCAGAAATGTCATAGAATTCAAAGGGGATTTGGGAAGGCCAAATCCCCTTAGTTTTTTAGAAGTTAAGATTTTTTGTGACCCGCCCATGGCTCATGAACCATAGTATTGTAATGAAAGAATCTATGTAAAGGAGTCATAGCGAGTCCTAGGAAGTAACTCAATCATTGAAGATCTATGTATGGGAAAGTGAGATAAGACATAAGAGTTTGTTTTTTGTACTTAGGCGAATGGGAAGACTCTTGCAGCTATGTGCACAAAGACCTTGGTAAGTCCGCAGTTGAGTGCATGGGCCCCTGCAACTATGTGTGCAGGGAAGAAAGAGTCTGTAGCAAAAGGATTGATCATAATAAATACTATTTGGAGCCATATATGTGTATCTGTGATATCATGTTTACTTATACATTTTTTGTGTATTCGCTCCATTTTCTGTAATTATCTTAAGAAACACTAATTAATGTGTGAAAGTAGTAGATATATGAGTTTACTTGATTATATGGATGTTTAGAGAAATTAGCGTAGAGTTAGAAGTTGTAGTCTGTAAGTTATCTTAATTTCCACATTTCAAGGGATAGGGTTCATGAAGGCTGGGATAATGCCCTAGAAATAACAGAGACCCATCATATAAACTTCTAAATGCAAAAACCTGGTTCTGTCATCCCCCAATACTTCAAATGAGACTGCAACCTGTGCTATGTAGGTTGTTTCTGAAAGGGTCAACAGTGAAGGGTTTTATTGGTTGGCACAACTAACTTTGAACTTGGGTCCAGACCCCCTTAAGCCAACAAATGGTTCTGTTATTGGGATAGGGACCTATCCGAGGAATGTGTGATGTCGAATAAATGGTTCCCAACTAACAAGGAAATCTAAAAGTCGATAGATGGAAGCTGAACAAATTTCCTGCCCAGGAAAAAAGGAATCCACGCATGTTGAAGGAAGAGTGGTTGAATAAATATCTATATATAGACAAACACAAGATTTTATTCTTCTCTTTTATGTGCGAATTACACCAGTGGTTGTCTAAATTGGCAAGCAGTCAGGGTACATGGAAGTTGGACAACCCTATTTTGTGGACTCCAAAGTTGGTAAGGCACTTGGAGGCTTCAGAAAATAAGATCATGAGGGTTGTTTATTACTGGATCGATAGCATTTTGGGTGGATTCATCACTTAGTTCGTGATCAATACATTTGTCAGTTATAGTGAAGCTGAATGATGGTTTTCTAAAGGACCAAGAGGCAAGTATCTAAAATCCTTGAAGACTTGGACTAAAATGCTATTGTGCAAGAAAAGGGTTATGCCATTAAATTAATGTTTAGAAGAGATCCGACATGAGCTACGCGAAGTGGAAAAACATTATTAAGGGATCTATATTTAGGTGTTGAGTACAGTCATCTGTTGGGAGCGTCTGATAGTGATGAAGAAAGTAGAGTTCTGAAGACACCTCTAGGTGTGCTGTAGATGGTAAAGGAAGGTATCGTGGGGATACCACATCCATCCACTCCAATGCCACCATCACCTCCACCTCACACACCTACACCTACACATCTGCCTCCACCTACACCTACACCTCCACCTCCACCTCCATTATTCAACATTTCCAACACTACGAAGATGACTCTGAACATTTTGTTTTTGTAGCAGATGTTGTGTGGAAGTCACAACAGATTACAGATGATGACTTGAAGAAAGAGAAGCGAGTTACAACACTGCAAGGTAGAGCACTAAGCTGGCATATTAAGTATTGTTCAACTCATCCAAATGAAACACTAGGCGAGACAAAGAAACCACTCAATAATGAATTCAAGAAGCCTAGGTCGCAAGCCCAGTCAGTGATGGAGGTCAAAGAGATCTAGCAGAAGGTGATTGAATCTGCATGGGAATTTGATCAAAGGTTGAAATGTTTGTTGTAGCAAGCTAATATGTAGATCACATATGACCAACACAAGGATTGTTACATTGCTTCTCTATTGCCCTATTTTAGATTGTTACATTGCTTCACTATTGCCCTATTTTAGATTTCCACTATCACAACAGAACATTGGAACACGGGCTGAGGCATTGGAGATTGCTATGAAATTAGAGGCCTCACCCATTCAGGATAGGAATCTGGGAGTGCAATAGATTCAGTCACAATTTCCTAGCTTGCATATGGAGTTGTAGAGCCTCAAGAAGGGAAAAGGGGTCGAGAAAGAGGTCCATGTGGAAGTATGGTGTTTGAAATGTAAGGGCCAAGGTCATGACAAGGATCATTGCATGGTGTACCAGAATTATCTAGTTGGAGGAGGTCCTGTCCTCTTCAAACCAGAGAAAACCATTGGGCCATGTACGGGAGTGGTACCATGGTGTGCTATTTGTCAGATTATGGAAAAACACAAAACAAAAAATTGTCATATGCTGCAAAAGTTTATGCAGATGCCACAACAATTGTTATGTAATTTCTGTAATTCTGTGGGTCATGGCAAACACAATTTCTGGATTTACGAATTGATGATGGATAGGACACCAACATATAAAGTACATATGGAGGTTCATCCTCAGGATCAAGGCACAACTGTGGCATGTGGAGGATTGCAGGGATGAGGAAGAGGATGAGGAGGAGGGGCTGGAAGAGGTTGTGGCCAGATCATCTGTTACAATTGTTGAGAACCAGGTCACTTTGCGCGAGATTATCAGAATACAATGTACCACTCATGTCAATATTTTTTCCAGCTTGATCATGTCATATAATATTACCCTGTGGTCATTATAAAGATGCAAGAAAAGAAGACTCAAACTTAGAAGCCTACCCAGAACATCTAGATGATGAGATTTGAACAGCGTGGAGAGGGTCCTAGTGTTAATATTGTGACATGAAGTGGATTAGCTATTGAGGAGGATAAAGAGAAGAAACCAATGTAAAATGTATGGGTTTGCAAGGCTACTGATAAGGAGATTGGATTCTATGTTAATAAGGTAAAGGAAACATTTATGGAAGAGAAAAGGAGCCTCACAGAGGAAGGAGCTTCTACGTCAAGGAGTCAAAGTATGGGAAGGCCTGAAGACACCAGTACTGCGTAGGAGGTAGACTCGTCATTATTAGCATCATTTTTAAAAACCTACATGAAGCTCCTGCGAGATAAGAAGGCATAGAAGGACTGAAATAATTGATAGATAATTGCACTAGAAAGAATAAGTTATTGTCGGAACAATGCGCAGTACTTAAGGTGGGAAAAAGTAAGAAGAGGATTGGTCACGAAATACGATTGACTGCCTAGATTGGAGAATACGAAATGGACCAGGTGATTGTTGATTTAGGGTCTGATGCAAATGTTCTTCCAAAACAAACCTAGAAAAGAATGGGAAGACCAGCACTACAGTTGTCCCTGATCCACCTGAGAATGGTGAATCACCAAAATATTATTACGATGGGGTGCCTACAATGAGTGACTGTGGGTATTGAATGGGCACATACCATAGTTGATTTTGAAGTAATCGAAATAGTATATGGCAGTAACCCATACCCAATGCTTCCTAGAATTGATTGGGAATTTGATATGAACAAGTTCTTCAACTTTAAGAAGTGCAATATGAAATTTGAAAAGAAAGAATTAAGGGTTATTATGCCATTGGATCTAGTTGAGGGTCACGATATACTGAAGAAGTCCACAATTATGAGGAGGATGATGATATTGAGCAGATCTATAAGCTGACTGTGCAATATGAAGATTGAATCAACCATATGGAAGATGGGTGAATTACGTCAGAGAAGGATAGCTGCTGCAATTCAAATTCAGATGAGGAGCTTGAACACTTGTAAAAAAAGTTGCATGAGGTATCATCACTGCAATGAAATAGGCTTACAAGTTCACTCCAGTGTATATCCACTGAGGTATGTAACTTACCACATTATGATGGTATAGAAAATGTCAAATTGTTTTTGGATAAATTTGAAAAATATGTACTAGAGGAACATTGTTCCAGGAATAGACCTCACATTGAGAGCTACGCCTCCTAGATGGTGGGATACTAGAATTTAACAAAATTCTAGTATCACCAAAAGAGTATGTTGTATCATCCTCAAGCAAATGACAGTGTAGAAGAATTTAACAAAATTCTGGAGACTTGCCTTGACAAATATTTGCAAGACAAAGTGAAATGACTGGGATGTATGCATACCTGTTGTTCATGGGAATATAGAATTACCTGCAAGAAGTTGATTGGACAAATGCCGTTCAGATTGATTTACGGACAAGAAGTGATAATGCCGATGGAATACATAGTGCCCAGTTTGCAGATTATTGCAGTCATTAACATGGCTGATTGGGATACTATGGAAGAACAACTTGCATAACTCGATGAGTTGGAGGAAGATCATTTCTTGGTAGGTTTTCATCAGTAGGTGTAGAAGGATTGTGAAAAGGCATGGCATGATAGCCATATCAAACAATGAACCTTTAAAAACGATGATTTGGTATTGTTGTATAACAGTAAGTTCACAAAGTTTCCAGGGAAGTTCCAAACGCATTGGCTAGGGTCGTATATTATTAAGGAGATCACCAATGGAGGTGTAGTTCATATCGCGAAGCTGAATGGGGAATTATTTTTGGGAAAAGCCAATGGGAGTCGATTGAATCTTTATAGGGGTGATCCCAACCCTATGTAATGACTACATTGATGTAGGATAGTCTTAGTGTTCCAGGCAGTTGCAAGGGAACATGGGACTATAAACTACATAGCCAAAAGAAAGGTTGGATGAAGTGATGGGGTTGTATGACTTATCAAGGCAAAGCGGAGAGGAGAGTTGTGATGAAGGAGTTGTTCTATGATGGTGGATCCCATGAAACTAGGCCAAAAAGTGACCATTGGAGGCACTGTAGCTGATTGTATGTTGATTTTTTTTTTAAAAGGGGGGGGAGCATTTAAGATGCATATCTTTAGAAATATGCCACCAAAATTACATTAGTGATAGGGAATTGGAGGGAACAGATAAATTTGAATTCAAATTGAGATATAAATATGGAATCCCACTCCAAATTCGAAGACTTCTCCCCTAAGAATTTGCCTTAAGCTATTGCACTTTCAATTGTGTCTAGAACCATGTTGTATGTCAGATAAGGATTGGGAGAGCATTCTTTCATAGCTAGAATTCACAAACTTACCTAATTGGCACCATGAGATAATCCTCGAGAGAATTATTGCAACACCACCTAAGAGAGAGGCAACCCAACCTGTACCTATAGGGTTTCCTACTACCACACTTAGGTCGTCAAGGCCTAAGCCATGTTCTGCCATGGTGGGAGATAAGGTCGAAGAATCCCCATCAAGCATCGGTGCAACAATCACCATAGAAAAACCTGACCGAAATCCACCAGAAAAGAAATATGGATAAGTCTAAATAGCTGACAAAGCCCCTAGACCTAGATGAGGAAGAACTATGTAGGGGTGTAGAGGAAATTGACATAGAAGAGGTTGAGCCAAGAAATTGGCTACCGCCATATATTACACTAAGAAAATCCATAGCTAAAGTTCCCAAAGACCTGGATTCTACGAAGTTTATGGTATCCACACCTTTGCTACCAGAGAATGTGCTATTTGACGGCCTGTTGCTGGCTTGTATTACAAACTTGAAAATGGAAGATTGGGACCTAGGGGACCATGAGAGGTAACCCAAGTAAGTATCTACTGAAGGTCTACTATGAAGAGGTGGACATACGCAGCTTGAGTTGATGAAATGAGTGGCTAGAGTTGGGGGCGCACTACTCCTAAATATGTTGTGGGTGTCGCACTTCAGTTGCACCACTCTTAATATAGTTTCTGGGGGCCAATTATTGAAACTGGTGCACAATGGGTTCCTCTAGTTGCGAGGCCCCATCTCGATCGCTGACATGCTAATCCACATAACAACATTGATGCTATACCAAGGAGTGGACATTGCAAAGGCTTTCGGAGGAAAGTCACAGGAGAAGAAGTTACAAGAACAAATGAAGAGTGATTTTGGTCTGGTTAATAAGTCGCACATGTATTACATTCAGTCAATATTAGATGGCATGATGTAGTTTTCTGCACAAATCTTGGTAAGATCATAAACAAGTGTCACATCGATGAAGTGTTGGCACCAGTCATGTCTTTGGCTACGCAGTGCGCCAAAGGAGTCTATTATAGCTAGGCTCAATATTTATGTCATGAATTTCTGGAGGACTACAGAGAGGCACAAGATGATGGAAATTCATTCCACTACACATGGTTATTATTATTGATCATGTTGGTTGTTGGAGAGGTAAATCCCCTCTACGGATAGAGGCGATCCCTACTAGCCCAGAACGGGTCTAGCAACAATCAAACAATGCTATCACGCAAGTTCCTAATTGCAAATAAAGAGTAGGTGATGAATACCTACTTGAGATCCAATGCTTTAGTTCGTAGGAGGGATGGCACTCGCGTTCCTTTGCCTTGGCTGGTCACGATCCTCCACTATCCATGTGAATGGACACCTGCACACAAAGAGAACAAACACAAACCCAAGCGTGAAATATAATATATGCAATTATACATCAGTC
>APFE030657452.1:70156-87292 GCA_000404065.3 Pinus taeda
AAAAGGGCTATTTTTAGGGGCAATGAGCAGGAGATGTCTTAAGGGCATATGAAGCTCATGTTTAGAGGTAAATAAGGCAAGTGGTTTCAAGTCTTGTCACTTCTCACAAGTCCTGGAATGGGTCCTCCAAGATGCAGGAGAGGGGTAATAGGGACGGTGAGAAACGTTGACAAATTACTATGTAACAACAGTCATCGGACAAAGAAGAAAAAGGCTCGACTCAGCCATCAAAGAATAGAAAATTTGGAATATTCTGAAGAGAAAGTTTAGAAAATTTACCCAAAACAGAAAAACGATTTACAACCCTTAGAAGAGGAACATGGCCTTTGGACCATGGACTTTAATGGTGATCTTGGGAAAAATGGAGCAGGTATTGGCATCTAGATTCAAAGTCCACGTCATCAACAAGGTGAGCTCCCTCAGAATTTTAGGTTATGATCATACAATATCTAGCCTAAAACCCTACTATATCTAGCCTAAAACTCTAATCTATCTAGCCCTCATGGTTTTGATGCTTTGGAGAGAGCCCTCTTTGGCTTTTTAGGGCTAGCTACCAAGTCAAAAGGTTGACCTGTGGTTATCTCCGGTGGACTCCTTCTCAGCCTTGATGATCCGGAGGAGTGATAACATACTAGCGTCATTGCCGGGGAATGAAAGGTTTATCTTTCATGGGTGTACAAGTAGTTCTCATTATAGTTTGGTCCTTTGGATGATGACATTAAGCTTCATAAAGGATGATTTCGTAACTATATTGTTGAGATTGTAGAGCTAGCCTCAAGGAGACTAACAAGACAAATTATGCATCCTGATCTAGCCGATTCAGTTGAAGACAATCAGAGGACAAGTTCGATAAGATTTTATTCCATTCGTAAGCTCTCAATCATTACAAATTTAAAACTTCTCTATTGAATACTTTCCTTTGAAGATATCTTTATTCAACTCCAAGTATTAGGTCTTTTACCTCATATAGTCTGTGACCCTGTTAAGATACTAGTTTTGAAAAGATATACTAAGTCAAACCATGACCCAAATCCTCCTTCTTCGGTTGATAATATTGAAATATTTTTAATAAAATATAAGTTCCCTTTCCTCGAGACTGAAAGCACAAAATTGGAAAGGACCACTCCCTTTCCAAGTCAAATACTTAGTATTGAGGATATTCCTTTCAACATTAAATTTGAGTTATCCCTATTTCATTCAAAATATGATTCTTGTCTTACAGAAGATGTTTTTGATTCTATAAAGTTCAATTCATACCTTCCCTCCTCAAAGTATTTGTTTAACCAACCTTCTGCTACTTCTCAGTCTTCAAAACTTGAAAACAAGGTTTGGTCTAATTTTGAGAAACTTCAAAGCCTAGCTGATCAATTACAAATCACTACTGAAAAGTTCTATATCCAGTATCAACTCAGAAGCTTATCTTCTACCATATCCTCTACAGCACCTCCGAAAACATCTATATTGAAGGAAAGAGTTCCCTTTACGGATAGAGGCAACCCCTCTAGCCCTATAGTGGGTCTAGTCACAACAAAGGCAGATCAACAATTGATTTCCTTAAATAGTCATTGTTGGAGGCCTACCTCAACCGGTGGTCGATGAAGTTCTGTTGCGCTATTCCAGCTTCCATTTCCTTCTTCTCAATGAGTGATCAACCTGAAACAATGCAAAGAAAATACAACAAAGCATGTAACTGGAACACAACAATGATCTATTTACTCACAAAGTCAAGAAGTCATGAGCTATCGAGTAAATTACATACAAGACATAGGAAAACATCATTGATTGTATTAATAATGAAATGAGAGTAATCTTACAACCGAGTCTTGATGTCACAAGCCTTCTCAAAGGATCTAACCAGTATATTTCTCAAGCATTCACTCTTCAAGGATGAATTTCCCAATATACAATGTCTCTCTCTCACTCATAAGATTTAACACAAATTTAAGGGCACTCGATAACCTTCCACAAGCTATCAAAAATCTCACACTTGTCACACCCACACCAGCTATCTACCAAACTCAAAAGCACTAATAGCACTGCTAAACCAAAGGTATTGCTAACTAGGGACTAGTGATGACGTCGCAGTGATACAGTGCATGATAGAGAATCATTGCAGATTTTAAGGGTCTACTAGAGACGATGCAAAACATAGTAAAAAAGGGTCAATCTTCAGCATTGGAGAGCATTTATTTAATCTCCTTAGATCAGTGGGAGGATATGAACAGGTTTTTTGACACATGACACAGTAGAAGGACTAAAATGAGGATAGTGACAAATTACTGTGTAATAGATTTCCCCTAAAGCGTGAAGCCTGAGAGAGTGGGAGGGGTGAAATGCTTTACGAAACTATCTAAACTGGAACCACCTCGAAGACCTTGCAGGCATAAGTACAACTGATATTTGTGATAGTGAAATACATATAGTCTAGGCATGGGCGCAGTCATCCATAAGACATATAAAACTTGGTCTGTGGTATGGACGCACACACCCAGCTGATAAGACCATAATAATGACAAAGGTATGCTCACAACCATCTGTGAAGACTCAGGCATGGTCATAGCCATCCATCAAAGATTCTTATATGTAATCACGAACCAATCCACACAACCCAAACATATGTAATCTTAGCTCGGGGTCTTGAAACCCAATCGACCATGGCACAAATTCTATCATGTGAATAGATGTGCCAAAGTCGAACATGATAGAAAGTCGGTTGATTACCGGCCAATGATGTAAACTGTTAACAAGTGTGAGAGAAACCACCAATAATGTCGATGGTTCTCAAGGTACTACCCAGTACAATCCACTAAGTTTGAAAAATGAGCTGGAGTCGAACACTCGTGGAATCACCCAATCGAAGACCAATGAGGAAAGTCTGTCGTCGGGCATGAAGAACTTGCCATTAAGGCATGCAAGGTCCAAGGTACTGAAAGGGATCTCTAGATCAATCTCTTGGATAATGTGCTAGTTTCAATAGGAGATGATCCATCGTGGGAGGGCCATGTTGTTTCCGCCATCAATGACACGAGATAAAGAACAAATAGTAGATGGTGAAACAAAAGATCAGAGGAGGAGGTAAGCGTGTAAACTGCAAAAAGATTATACTTTTGAACATAATAGCAACACGACTCTGGAATGTGGCAGAATTTTGATATCAAGGAATCAGAGGTTATGGATCAAATGGAATGAGGCAAAATGACAACCCAAACCCACGGAAGGCCAAATGATGATGTATGGATGTCCCAACCCGAAAAGAAGCAAAAGTGTCGATGTTCAAGAGTGACTAGCTACCATTGATAATCAATGATGATTTCCAAATTTCCCCCCACCATTGCTGGCAAGTACCCCAATAATTTTTTAAAACAAGCTTGAAGGGGATAGCATATACTTATAATATAAGTTCTACCTTCGGTCGAATCCAACCTAGTAATAGTTTAACGAGCCCTAGGGAGGAGAAGCTCGAGTCTCGTCATGGTGACAAATCCAATGTCATCAGGGTTTAACGACTCTGACATGGGTAAAACTTGGAGTCTTTTTCATGTTTAAAGAGTTTGAAAAAGACATGGAAAAGAAAACTCCAAGGGGGTCCTTTTTCGTCGATTTTTGTCCCTCGAGACCGAAAAAGTATAAAATAATACTCGAGAGAACCACTTGACGATTACGATCAAGGAGTACTTTTCGTAATTAGTGGCCTCGATTCAAAAAAGTAAAAAAGTGATCAAAGACACGTCATTTCGTAACCAGTATCAAACTCGAAAGGACAAAAGTTCGACAATATTTTCATGTTTATACGGTCAGAAAAGAGCTGAAAGTGAACCACCTTTTTAATTATTTTTAACGAATCAAAAAGGGAAAAGCTCGACAATCTTTTCATATTTTATGAGTCAGAAAAGAGCTTAAAGGAGACTCATCCTGGAGGAACGAGTGGTATAAAGGGTAGCAACTGTTTCTGACAATGGTGGAACTGCTCAAAACATGTAATGATCAAGAAGCTAGCTAATAAAACCACTCATCGCTGCGGTTCCTCAGGAAAGGAAAAACAACCAAGTGAAAGCATATGATCGGCCAAAGAGAAAGCATATGGTAGCGATGGAATGAAACAACCAAGGCTCATCTAACAAAATTTAGTGGATAAAAATGATAATCACAAGATGTAAATCATGTATGGGTTCATTTTTACACAAGCTTGAACCATGGAGAACTCTGCTTGGATTCAGTTTCATGTTTACACAAGCTTGAAACAAAAAACTATGCTTGTTATGAGTTCGCATGCCCCCAGCATAATGATGCAATTCGAGGTACATGCCCCCCAAGCTTCATTGCATTCAATGAGGTGGATGGAATGAAGGTTCACTTTCAAGATCTTGGAAAGACTTGACTTGGATTTTACGAGATCTTAATCAAAGACTCGATTTGGAAAGGGAGTTGTTTCATTTTTTAATGAGGTTGACACGGTGAAAGAACTATCCTCATAATCCTTGTTTCATTTTTTTAACAAGGTTGACATAAGATAATAACCGTCCTCGAACACCTTGTTTCATTTTTAACGAGGTCGACACAAGATAAGAACTATCCTTGGAACAACTGTTCATGGGCCATATGAGAACATGGCTCCCAAGAGGTCCTCATGGGATGAAAGAAACACACTCTAGGAGGAACACATGTCATGAGGCACTAATGACAGATCACATTCCAATGCCCCTAGTACATGATGTATGAGACCATATGCATGATCCTCAACAGAGGCAAAGATGGAACGGGTAGCCACATAATTGACCTGTGGCAAGGAAGGTACTACTTGCGAGCAAGAACTGATAGGGGATGATGGCTACATAAGAGGCACTAAGGGACTAAAGAATGATAATTGATCGATGGTCAACATTCTTCCAACGCGTGGAAAAGAGAGAACATGGAAAAGTGAAGAGACAAGCGCCCCCATGGCATAAACATAGTCATGGCCAAGGAGAAGATTGAAATCTAAAGCACCTTGGACAACCATTATGTCTATATAGACAGTTTTGCCTCCCAAAGTAACAGGAAACTTCAGAAGGATCCCCAAAGGTTGGCTACTTCCTCTGTCAAATGCCAACAGATTTTGTGAAACAGGCACAAGCTACGGGGAGCCCAAAGCTTGCCAAGTAGTGAAAGGCATGAGGCTAACCGATGCACCCTCATCCAAGACAGTGCCAAGTACTGCCTTATCATAGGCATGTACTGTAATCTGGAAAGGCATGTAGGATGGAAGGCGGAAAGTAGTCAAGTGACTCCAGTCAAAGGAAATGACTGAACTACTTGGTGGGGGTATCATATGATTGCCGCCATGCTCAACAGGAACCGAAGAAGGACTTTCTAAATCAGCTAGGATAGGAGGGTCGTTCTTGGACTCAGGAGAATCTGACAAGACGAGAAGAACATGAGAAGTAGAATCATGATGCTCTTCCGGAATAGAATGATCAACAGGTGTTGAATCCATGTCGACACTCTCTCCGACCAATGGTTGGTCTGGAGTAGGCTTAGCACAGCTAGGTTCGGAAAGAGGAAGATGGACAAGAGAAGTATCTAAGTCATTCTCTTTGTCAACGAGGAGAGGGTCTGAAGAGAGCCTCTGATAAGCAACTGGAAGTGGAGGCAAAGACTCTATAAGACTTTCGAAAACAGCTGAAGCTTTATCCATGAGTAGACAAAGGTGAAGGGGATGGTTGCCTTCACATAGTCTATAGGGGAATCAAATCTTCCCTTTCTTCTTACCGCTGCCAGTTGATAGGGTAGCATCGTCATGAGCTTCAGAGGATGACGAGGGATGATCCAGATTGTGAGACCATACTTCTAATATCCTAGGGATGTCAGGACAATCACGAATAGGATGGTCACCCTTGCACAATTTACAAGGAAACTTAACCTTCCGTGGAGGAGCAGAAGGTATCATGACCTGAGATGTACTCGGAGAAATAGTTGCATAGGTGGCCTCGTGCTTATCAGACTTCTTCTTCTTCTTCATCGTCTTCTTCTTCTTCTTCTTCTTAGTCTCCTGGTTACTAGATATGGAACTTTCACTAGGCAAAGGAGGAGAGGAAGGTAGATAAATAGGGGAAGAAGGCGTAGGCTCAGCCTTGGAATCAACATGTCATGGTTCAGATGAAGGAGATGGTGGAACAGGAGTCATGATGCTCAAAACCACCGAGGTTGAAAACAACCAAACATGCAGACTAATGGTTAACCTGGGCAAAGACAATGTTGCCATATACAGAGCACCAACATTTCCAAAAGGCGGAAACAGACCAGGATTTGCATCTAGGGGAAGAACTTGGCCAGTAGACTCAAGGAATGTTTCCATCAGGAACAAACCTGAAAAACACTCTTATCAAAACCAAGAACTCGAACTATTACTAGGAATATTTCGTGGGCAGTAAATTTTATGACACAGGAACAAAACTTGACCTTTTCATGTTTAAAGAGTCGAGAAAAGGATGAAAAGGTGACTCTATCTCTTTTGAGATTTAATGAGCCTGAAAGGACAAGTGCTCAAATGGAACTTTTATTTTAGGGAGTCTGAAAAGGAACGAAAGTGACTACTCTAGAGAGCTAGGCAAAAGGTTTACCAAAAAACCCATAAAACTGCATATACACCTTGGCAATCATATGAAAACCAAGGACTTTCTGTACGGCAGTTAATCTTCTGGAATGCTATGTTCGGTATGTTACGGTTTGCAAGGTGGTAGACACGGCTTCCTAAGGATATAGGATGATAACCTAGTGGGGTTTGCTAACATATACTCGATGGTACTGGGAGCACAAGTCCATGCTAGCAGCTATTGGATCACAGAAGGAGGAATCACCCAACCTTAAGTGAAAACAATAGAGACTAGGTTTAACGACGCCGAAGCACGTCTCTAGCCTAGACCTCTAAATAATGTGCGTTATATTCCAATGCATTGTTAGGTTTATTCAGTTCATTTTAGAGTTGATCTTGAATTATGTTTCAATTTCCAGGCCTTACCATATGTATATCAAAACCTAGGATGCAACTACAATGAATAAATCATCTTTCATTTCGATGAACTCCTACTTACAGAAACATAGAAAGCTCATTCCCAAGAAAACACAAGTGAATGCTAACACTAAGAAACACAATGCGTCAATACACTAATATCATGATGCATTGATACTACTAATGAAAGATTTAGAGTTTGCTTTCCAATTTCTCAAACATGATAACTTGAAATGCAAGTGTACTTTCACTTTCGTATACTAAATGAATGCAATCTTTTGATTTTTTTTTTAATATTTTTTAATTTAAAGAGACAAACAAGCAAGTGTGAACTGATTGGTCCAAACAATTGTGATCTATGCTTGGTAATGAAGAAATCGAATCAATATCAAAAACTGGTTCAATAATCGACACTAAAAACCAACCAGCAAGAAAACAAGCAATGAAAAAGCCTCAAGCAAATCAATAAGATAGTTGCGGATGAACCTTGGATAGACAAGCAACCCAAGCAAATGGTTTGAAATGCTTAAGAGAGCTACGTCACAAGGTCTAAAAACACAAGATTCACTCAAATGAAATCAATGAGACAGTACCTTAACCAAAAGCAATCGAAACAAGCAAATAGATAAGAAGAGGACGACAAGGGATGAACCAAACTGATGAATTCAGGAGGCAGAATTAAAAAGAACAATTCTACAAGAATCATCATGGGTGTAACACAAGAAACTAGTGCCGATTAGCCACTAGCCATAGAAACAAAGCGACGTCATCACGAAAGTACACCTCTTTCACACGATAGGTTGATTTCAGGAGTCGTGGCGACTGTGTGGCAAGATTCAGCGACGCACAGACTTACAAAACAGAGTCAATGCGATGTCGGTGTGACTATTTAAATTTTTTCAGCAACGAACTTAAAAAACAATGAAAGGAAAATAAAAATTCCCAACAAAGACCAGTCTATCGTTATAGGCAACAAAGTGATTTCCCGGATTGACCCAGGTAACGTAGAATACTGATGGTTCAATCCCAAAATCTAAAAGATATTGACTCAAAATCAATCAAAAGCAAATAAGAGAAAAACATAGGACAGACTCCCCGGTGGAGTCACCAACTTGTGATGCAGGAAAGTGTTCCCTCTGTAGACAGAGGCAAACCCTCTAGCCCTAGGGTGGATCTAGTCACAGCAAAGACAGATCAACAATTGATTTCCTTAAACAGTCATTGTTGGAGGCCTACCTCAACTGGTAGTTGATGAAGTTCCGTTGCACTTCTCCAGCTTCCATTTCCTTCTTCTCAATGAGTGATCAACCTAAAAAAATACAAAGAAAATACAACAAAGCACGTAACCGGAACACAACAATGATATATTTACTCACAAAGTCAAGAAGTCATGAGCTATCAAGTAAACTACATACAAGACATAGGAAAACATCATTGATTGTATTAATAATGAAATGACAGTAAGCTTACAACTAAGTCTTGATGTCACAAGCCTTCTCAAAGGATCCAACCAATATGTTTCTCAAGCATTTACTCTTCAAGGATGAATCTCCCAACATACAATGTCTCTCTCTCACTCATAAGCTTTAACACAAAGTTAAGGGAACTACACAAACTTCCATAAGCTATCAACAATCTCACACTTGTCACACCCACACCAGCTATCTACCAAACTCAAAAGCACTAATAGCACTGCTCAACCAAAGGGATTGCTAACTAGTTAAAAAAGCTAGCACATCATACCAAAGGTGAGTGCTTTTATAAGAGAAGGAGCCTCCATGAAATGAGGGAGAAATAGCTCATCGTCAAGGGAGGTTACACAAGAGGTGGAAACACCATCCCAGAGGAGGAAAGGTGACCCAAACTGACCCAACAACCAACTCTAGAAACATCCAGAAGGTTGACTATTGGAACTAATTCACCAAATTTGGATCATCGTGGGTCATGAACTGGGGACTAGCT
This sequence comes from Pinus taeda, assembly GCA_000404065.3. NCBI lineage: Eukaryota > Viridiplantae > Streptophyta > Pinopsida > Pinales > Pinaceae > Pinus > Pinus taeda. The sequence continues at coordinate 79,107 of APFE030657452.1, forward strand.
ACGACGTCGCAACGATACAGTGCATGATAGAGAATCGTCACAGATTTTAAGGGTTTACTAGTGAGAATGAAAAACATAGTGAAAATGGGTCAATCTTTAGCATTAGAGAGAATTTGTTTAGTCTCCTTAGATCATTGGGAAGATATGAACAAGTTTATTTGACACATGACACAATAGAAGGACTGAAATGAGGATAGTGACAAATTACTGTGTAACAATATACCAGGTCAAACCCTAACCCAAATCCTCCTTCTCCAGTTGATAATCCTAAAATATTTTTAAATTAAAATAAAAGGTCCCTTTCCCCGAGATTGAAAGCACAAAATTGGAAAGGACCACTCTCTTTCCAAGTCAAATACTTAGTATTGAGGATATTCCTTTCAACATTAAATTCGAGTTATCCATATTTCATTCAAAATCTAAATCATGTCTTACAGAAGAAGTTTTTGATTCCATAAATTTTGATTCATACCTTCCCTCCTCAAAGTCTTTGTTTAACCAACCTTCTGCTGCTTCTCAGTCTTCAAAACTTGAACACAAGGTTTGGTCTAATTTTGAGAAACTTCAAAGCCTAGCTGATAAATTACAAATCACTGCTGAAAAGTTCTATATCCAGTATCAACTTAAAATCTTATCTTCTACCATACCCTCTATAGCACCTCCGAAAACATCCATATCAATTCCTTCCTCTTCATCTCAACCAACACAATCCATTGCATTTCCCATTCATCATTCCCTAGGATATATGGTGAGGTTTGCACCCTTAGTGTTACCTGGTCAGTTGGCACCTTTACCTCAGACCTATGGTGAGAGACTTCATCTTTTTGATGGTATCCTTGGAGTGACTGCACAACAACATATTGATAATATGGTTGATTTCATTGGCTTAGAGGAGGTTGATGAATATGATTCTAAAATGAGACTAATGGCCCAAAGTTTTTCTGGAGATGTGAAAAAATGGTTCCCTGGTTTAGCAACATGCTCCATTGATACTCCTCAAATTTTAACTGAGTTGTTCTTAGTCAAGTGGTGGGAAAATAAGAATCCATTATAGATCTTGGCAGAATATAATACATTGAAAAGGAATCCTAACAAGATAGTTCAGGAGTTCACTATAAGGTTTAATCAGATCTACAATTCTATTCCAGATAACATGAAACATCCACCTGATTTGGCACTTCAACATTACCTGAATGATTTTGATCTAGAGATGGCTTATCAACTAAGGGAAAGAGATCCATCAACTCTGGAAGAAATGTAGAATAATGCAGTAAGTGTGTGTTGGGCATGGAATCCCCACACAACATGTTTTGGGGCTCAAAGCCAAAGTTTTGAGTGATATTATTGTAAGATCCATGAATTGCAGGTGTGAAATGTATGTTAGAGTCATAGGGTTGTCTACCCTAAGTTTGAATGTAATGTCGGTCTACCCATGGTTCGCGGACCATGGGATTGTATAGATAGAGTGAGGCTCTGAGTTGTAAATGGATCATAGGATAAAATCTAATGGATAGGAGATAGAGAAGCATAGAAGAAGAATCTAAGTGTGTCTTGGGTCATAGTAGTAGGAAAAGGCTCTGTAGCTGAGTGCACAGAGGCCTAGTAGAGTTTGCAGTTGAGTGCGCTCACCCTTGCAGCTGAGTGCATAGAGTAGAGTTGAGTCTGTAAGCAGAGAATAGATTAATAAAGAAAGGTTTTGTTACCAATTCTGTGCATTTGTTCTGAGTTATTACATGTTTGATATCATTTGCAATTATACTGTTTATTTACTACGCACACTAGTATGAATGATTTATATTGTTAAGTATAATTGAAAGCATACAAATAAGCTAATTTAATCACTTAATATTGGATTACTAATGAGGACTTGGGTAATAGCATTGTTTGGCCCTCGAGTAGGTTTTCCATGTCAAGATGCGAGAGACAAGTAAGTGCACATAGCAACATGCATGCAGAGTCAAACCGCAGACCACTTGAACCCATCAAACATCCCTAGGGTGCGAAAACCTAGTTCTAGCACCCTCCCATACTACTTCAGGTGAGACTTCAATACGCTCCATGGACTGTTGCCGAGAGGGCCAGTAGTACTAGGATTTTTTTGGCTAAATCACCTTTGAACTTGGGTCAAGCCCCAACAAGCCAAAAAAGGGTTCCATTACTGGGACTAGGATTTGTATAAGGGATGTCTGACATCATGTCACTGGAATCCAACGAAGAAAGAAATTGAAGGTTGGTTGGATAGAAAGATTCACGAGTTCGCAGTGTAGGAAAACAGGAATCTGCAAGTATCAAAATAATAGTGGTTAGAGTGCTACTTATATATGGAAATCCATGAAATTTTTCTTTGCATCCTTCCCCTATGAGTTGTATGAGTGGATCACAAAGTTTGCAGACAGTCAGGGAATGTGTAGGCTCAACGAACCAATTGTGTGGACTTTAGAATTGGTGCATACACTGGAAGCATCGGAAGAAATGATCGCATGCTCTGTTGACCATTGGATCGATCAAATTATAAGAGGATTTATCACCAAGTTCACAGTATACACAACAGTTAGCTACATCAAGGCGTAACGATGCCTCCTTAAAGGACCACGAGGTAAGTACATTAAATGTTTAAACACTTGGATTAAAATGCTATTGTGTAAAAAATGGGTTATGCGAATAAATTTATGTTTGGGGCTACACGAAGTGGGAGGATCTATAGAAATGAAGGTAGCATAGAGATAGAAAATAACCCCTTGATTTTTCCTTAGCAGGAAAGTGAGGAAGAGCTCGCGAAACTTTCTTCGAGAAGGGCAATTAGTCTAATAAGGCAGCAAATTCTGCGCATACTACCTCCACCTACACCACCACCAGTTTCACCAACATTACCTCCATCTCTGCCCACACCATGTCCTCCACCACCACAGTTCAATATGGTGAGCACAATAAAATTGCTAGTGTTCAGAGGAATAGGGAACGAAGATTCGGACCAATTTTGGTTCTTGGTAAAAATTGTATGGGAAGCACAAGGAATCATGGATAACAATATAAAGAAGGCAACGTTGTTATGCACATTGCAGGATCGCACGTTAACATGGTACATTAAGCATTCTAATGACCATCCAAATGTGGGATTGCAGATATCTAGGTTGCATTGAACAGGGAATTTAGCATGCCAAAATTAAAGACACAATCGATCGTCGAGTTTAAGGAAATCCTGATGATTCCAGGTGAAACCCCATGGGATCTAGGTCAGAGATTGAAGAGTATGATTCGAAAAGTGTGAAGCGAACATTACCTTGACAGATGGGAAACACCACACATGGTTTTTAGCATCACTAACGCCGCATTTAAGGAGGACACTATCACAACAAAAGTTATCCACCCAGGCTAAAGCTTTGGAGATTGCAATGATACTGCATGAGACCCCAATACAAGATCCTGGCCTGGGAGTCCAACAAATCCATGTGAAACTACAAAATTTGTGTCTAGAAATGAAGTGTTTGAAACAAGATAGGACAACTTGGCCAGAGGCGCGTGAGGGGGTATGGTGCATAAAATGTAAAGGCTAGGGGCATGACAAGGACCATTGTCTAGTCTTCACGAACTACTTGGTGGGAGGAGGTATGATGCCATTAAGACTAGAGGCACAAGGAGGACCGATCACGGCGCCTGCATTATGGTGCACGATTTTTCAGATAGGAGGAAAACATACTATGGATAATTATCATCTCTTGCAGAAGTATACGCAGACGTCCCAGCAATTGTTCTATAATTTATGCAAGTCAGTAGGCCGTGATGAGAAAAGATGCAGAATTTATGAGTTGATGATGGATCAGACTCCTGCCTACAGAGTCAAGACTGAAATGCTAGTCCTTGATGCAAATGCAGGGATAGTGCGCACTGGATTTCAGGGGCGTGAACGAGGTCGAGGTGGAATGGGACCAGGAAGGGATCACAACCAACTGATTTATTACAATTGTAGAGGGCTAGGGCATTATGCCTGCGATTATACAGATCCAACGAGAGCATCATTTTTATATTGTATTCAGTTTGATCATGAGATGGAGGACTACCCTACACTGATAGCGAGGTTGCACGATAAAGGGATACTCTAGCCTCCCCCAACTCAAAATTTGCAAATGATGAGGTTTGAGCCATGCAAAGAGGACTTGAATGTAAACATCATGCTCCAAAGCAGTTCACAATAGTAGATGACAAAGGTAAGTAGCCTGAAGAAAGTGCGTGGGTTCACAAGGCTCCTACAAAGGAACCTGAATTTGATTTCGAGCACGCAAAGGAGACATTCATGGAAGATAAGAAGAGCTTCATGGAGGCCTCCACTTTAGGTAGTAAGGATCAACTAGAGCCAAAGATGGATCCTTCAATGATCACTACCTTTTTGGAGACATGTATGAAGTTGTTGCATGACAATAAGGCTGTGAAGGGACTACATGAGCTTATCACTAGATGCGCTAGGTTGGGAGAGCTGCCCGTTGTACAAAAGCTTGGAAAGCACACATTGTGAATAGGAAGGGAAATGAGATTGACCGCGCAAATTGGGGAGGATGAAATGGATCAAGTAATTCTGGATCTAGGATTGGATGCGAATGTGCTACCAAAGCAGACATAGAAGTTCATGGTAGGCCCGCATTGCAATGGTACCCTATTCAATTGTGAATGGCTAACCAGCAGAAGATCCTACCGATAGGAAGATTGCAGGGGATAATGGTAGACATCGAAGGTGCGAGCGTGCTTGTGAATTTTGAGGTAATAAATATTGTCGATGATTGCAATCCCTATCCCATGCTACTGGGAATAGATTGGGCCACTGATACGAACAAAGTGATAAATCTAAAGAAGCGCAAAATGATTTTTTAGAATAAGTCGCTACCTTTAGTGGTACCTTTCGACCCTACAGAAGGATCATGCTACACAGAGCCAGTGCATGATGACGAGAGCGATGACACGTTCGACTGTATCTATAGGATAACCACTCAGGAACAGGATTGTGTTAATCCTATAGCAGATGGTGGGATTTCGTGGGAGTGCGAAAGCTCTTGCACATCAGATTCAGATGAGGAAACAAAACGATGGCAGAACTGATTACACGAGGTAACCACGCTTAATTACAACATGATGGTAAGATCATTGTGCTGCATAAAAATAGAGCTAACGAATCTACCTATGTATGGCAGGTTGAGAGTGGTGGATGAATTCTTGAACAAATTTGACAGTGCCGTGCCATAACAATAGTGGTTCGATTCTTTGAAATGGACACTGCGTTCTACACCAGCAAGGTGGTGGGGTACGCATCAGAGAAGCTTTGAGGACTGGTGCGGATGTAGAAGGATGATGCACCTATGATTTGGGAAACCGTAGATGTGGCTAGCAAACAAGTATGATAGATGGGATGATCCACGTACACACCTCACGAAATGGACCAAGGTCTACAAGGAAGAGCGACAGCCTGAATGGGTGCATTTGTTCTATCATACCATGGATGTCATACCCATGAATTGGTATACCGAGATGGAGCTCCACCATGGTATGAGCGAATGGAATATCTTGTGTGTGGGATTTCTGTTAACTTTCACATTTGAAGATCATTTGTGGGATATAGTTGATGATGCACTACAAGCGGTAAAAGAAGCTACCTTCAAAATACCCCAAGAGCTAGTAGAAGTGTTTCAGCCGAAATGGGCAACATAGCTGAGCTATGTGCTAGAGTGTTACAATGTAAATGTTGAGGAGGATGATGAGGACCTACGAAATATTAACATTCTAAAAATGTAAGGTGGTCGCAAGGTTCAAAGACCACTGATTGAGGATACTGACATCACTGCACCGCTAAAAATGAAGCAGGTAAACATTGGAACAGAGGCAGAACCAAAGTATGCAACACTTGGAAACTATTGGGATGATACCACGGTGGATAAGGTCGTTGAGTTACTCTGCGAATACCAAGGCTTATTCCCGACCAAAATTATGGATTTAAAAGGGATTGTTGGCAACTTAGGGATGATGAAGATCGACCTAAAACCTGACGCAAAGCCGGTTAAGCAGAGGCCTTACCATTTGAATCTGAAATATAAGGAAAAAGTCCACATAGAATTAGACAAAATACTCACAGCTAGAATTATTGAGCCAATGGAAGAATCTATCTAGGTGAGTCCTATGGTAATGTAGGAGAAAAAGTAGAAGGGTGAAATAAGAATATGTGTGTACCTCAGGAAGCTGAATGACACCTGTGTACATGACCCATTCCTGACATCAATCACAGATGAAGTATTGGAAAGTGTTGGTAGCCCGGAAGCATACTCATTCACGAATGGGTTCTCAGGGTACCATTAGATCAAGAACGTGATGGAACATAGGAGAAAAATTACCTTCACAACAGAATGGAGATGCTTTCAATACACTGTTATGACATTTGGATTGAAGAATGCGCCAACCATGTTTTCGCGCATCATTGTTGCTGCGTTCAAAGAATACATCCACAAGTTCTTGGAGGTCTATCTAGATGATTAGATTGTCTTTGGTTTAGTTAAGCACCATGTAGCAAGCTTACTCTTAATGTTGGATACTTACCGATAACACTAGATTACGATGAACATTAAGAAGTGCACATTCCTTGTTCACTTTGGAAACCTGTTAGGACATGTCATCTGAAAATAGGGACTAATGGTGGACCCTACGAAGATTGTCATTTTTCTAAATTTAGAAGCACCGCGAAGTGTTAAAAACTTTCACACTACCTTGGGACACACTAGGTACTATAGAAAGTTCATCAAAATCTATGCCCAAATCACTGCGGAAATGGAAAAACTATTGAAAAAGGATGTTACATTTTGCTGGAATGACAATTGCATGAAACGTTTGGATGTCCGAAAGGGGAAATTGGCCTCCTCCTAATCCTGGTATTCCCAAACTGGGATGTGGAGTTTGATGTCCATGTTGATGCCTCGTGTATCATGCTGGGATCAGTATTCACACAGGAGCATGGGGAAGGCTTGGATCACCCTATCGCATTTGCAAGCTAAAGGTCGTTCAAAGTGGAGAAGAACTATTCCACCACCGAGCATGAAGGGTTGGCGATGGTGTACGCATTCCAAAAATACTGGCACTATTTGCTCGGAGGACATTTCAAGATGTATACCGACCATTCCACATTGAAATATTTGGTCAATAAGCCTATGTTGGAGGGGCGCATATGCAAGTGGCTCTTATTTTTCCAGGAATATGATTTTGAGGTCATAGTAAAGCCGAGACGACTAAATGCAAGACCAAATCACTTGTCGTGCATTGAGACTGGCGAGGAACCCACTAATTTGAAGGAGGGACTACATGACACTCAACATTTTGTTGTGCACATTGCAAACGAAGACTTCAAAGATATAATCCACTTTCTAAACATAGGGACCTCATCGAAGGAATACTCTGTCCAATAGAAGAAGGAATTGGTGGTGTGCACATCAAATTTTTTTGTTGTCGAGGGGCACCTATATAAAATGGGTAATGATGAGATATTGTGAAGATACATACATGAATTTGAATGAACTTAGATCCTCATGGAAGCAAATGGGGGCGCTGTAGGAGGACACTATGTAGGACACGCAACTGTACAAAAGATTCTTTGCATAGGGTTTTGGCTTAGTGGGGCCTGACCCAAGTTCAAAGATTATTTAGCCAAGCAAATCTCAGTACTACTAGCCCTTTCGGCAATAGTTTATGAAGCCCAAACTGAGGTCTCACCTGAAGTAGTATGGGAGGGTGTTAGAACCAGGTTTCTACACCCTTGGGATGTCTGATGGGCTTCTGGAGGTCCGCAGTCTGACTTATCATTGCACGCACTTACGATCCCTTCGCGGCCTATGGTGCAGCTTCTGGGTAGCCCTATGCGATTCATGACCCATATAATACCCAAGTTCCTTGCTTATTAACCAATTACGTAACTCGTGTGTGCGAGATTTACGGTTATTACAACATAATCATCATTTATATCAGTGCGCGTGATACATAAATGAATATAAACATAAATAAGATAAGCACAACAATTACTCAAAAATTAAGATAAACTTCTCTCTATTAGCTTCTTGTTCCCGATTACAGACTCAACTCCACCCTACTCACTTAGCTGTAGGGGTTTGCACACTCAGCTACACAGCTTCTTCCTACTATTACCACCCAAGACACTTAGACTT
>APFE030657452.1:97924-121558 GCA_000404065.3 Pinus taeda
GCTTCTGTGAGAGCCAAATCACTTCTTTTACCAGCTATCTCCATGGAGTCCCTTCCCTTATAGGGAAGCTAAGAAATCCTATGAATAAGCTCCGCCATGATGGGAATAGGCTCCTCCAGCCATAAATACCCATCATGCACTAGGCACAATAGCTTCTTGATGACGAAAATGGTATTAACATGCGGTGAAAGTGGGGTATCCATCGTAGATGAAGTAATCTAGCCTTATCCACCCTGCACAACCATTTTCATGACTCCAACATTATTACTGGCCCTTCCAACTTCTGTTTCATCAAGCTTTCCATCGCTAGGTGTAGTAAATTCTCACTATCCATGAGGTCCCAATCTTCGAATTTCAGGGTAGGCACCCAGCCTAAGGTTGGACCTTCAAAAGTAATTTCGTCAGGGAAGAGTAGGGTCTGGAGCACACTCTCCATGGCCTCTAGGTCTTTGGTCTTCCTAACTTTCCCTTTCCACAGAGGGACATACATGGGCAACTTTGTTGCGGAAGGCATTGGTGGCACGTCATCCTCCACGTTGTCTTGTGCCTCTATTTGATCAATTATAGCCTGTCAGTCCTCCTCCTTTTCGTCTAATTCAACAGTGACAACTTTGCCTTTCTCTTCCATTGATATCTTATCGAACTGTGGGTTTCTTGGGGACATGGGGACTAGTCCCATAGTCTTTTTATCTTTCTTCGGCCACAGTGTCTGTGGTGATCTTGGAACTTCTGGCACAACCATCGCATCTACGAGCTCCTCAGCAGTAGCTTCAACAAATTTCACACCTGGCATGTTAGCAGTCATGGTGTCTGCACATGATATGTTTTGTTGCATACTCGAAGATCGTAAGGTTTCTTAGTGCTCAATACTCTACAACTTCTAAAATATCAAACAACCAAGTGTTTTCTTGTGGTTAGTTCTTAGAGTTTTATAGTGTCTTTTGAATTTGAATTCGAGCGTTCCGCCCATTTCTGAGTCATTAATGCACCCTTGGTGCCAGATCGTCCAAAATCTAGCTCTTAATTCGGGTCTTAATTGTCTGCTGCCTGCTCTCTTTTGCCTTAAGTTGGACATCTAGTCATGAACAGTGATGTTAATGGTTACTTCCTATCCTACCCACATGGGAGCACAACCCCCCATGCGCAGACGCGAACATTGTACCATGATGATTCTGCGTGCACCTCCCTCACTGTGCAGTTCACAAACATACTCATTTAGAGTCTCGCGCTCTCTTTCAACTGTTTGGAGCATTGAGATTGTGCTCCCTATGGTTAGTTAGGTGGTCACCCCACCAATACGAGACTGCAACTCGCCTTCCAACATAGCGCGTGGACACTCCTCACTTGCCCTTGTGATAGGTGGTGCCACGTGCTTTATCTTATGTGGTGCGCTTCCCTTGTTACTATGTTTGGTAAGGTGTGGTCTCAAGCATGGTAACAGAATCATAAATTCTCAACGACACTCTTCCAATGTAGTGGTATGCCCATCCGTATGTTGCCTTGTCATCCTTGGTTTATTGACAAGACATGCTTGCATGACCCTGTTTTCTAGTCTTTTGACCTCAGCATCCATCAACATGCTTTTATTCATTAATCATACCCAATATTCTTCGAGTTTGTGAAGTCTAAGGTTCCCCCATTGAATGGCTTCTCCAATCCTTATATGGCCATCCTCGCATAGCTATGTGATTCCTTCATCCTGGTCTTCGCACATTGCCATAACTGTGGGAGCTAGTACATCCAGATTCTTCTTGGTGTTCCCTTCAGAAATCTCGGGTTCTACTCTGGTTCACACCTTTGGAATCATCTTCGTGCTCAGGTTTTTTGCACATGGTCCTACAGGCCCATCGAACCACTGGTACGCACAGGTCCCAATCAGCTTGTTTCGTCTAGTAAACCTTGGCACCTTATCGAATGCCTCATCATGGAGAACTGGTAATGCGCGCCGCCCTTCCTACTGCTGTGGTTTGTTTCGATTTTCTAGGGTGTGTGCTTGTGCAGACTATACATCATATGCCTGTACCCATCAGGAAATGTGGACACACAACTTGTTTTGCCCCAATCGATTGGTTTTCATTCGAATTTGGGGTTTTCCAAAATGTAGGCACATCATCCTTCTGCATCCACACAGTCTTCAAAAGTTCCTTGATGTGTACCCCACCATCGTGCGGGTGTTGCGCACAGTTCCCACTTCAACGCATCAAACTGCTGCTGCTCTGGTACTGCATTTTCAAATTTGCTCAAAAATTCATCCATCGCTGTCAATCCATCATATGTTGGCAGGTTCCTTGCCTTTGTTTTTACACAATGCAATGATCTGGTCATCATGTTGCAGTTCAGCGTTGTTACTTCGTGCACTCGATTATGCCATCGCTCTATCTCTTCATCTAAATTCAAAGTGTAGGAGCTTTTGTGCTCCCATGAAATCCTTCCACCTACAATCAGATTCAGCCAATCCTCTCCTTGTGTAGTTATCTTATAGATACAGTCGAGATCATCATCACTATCATCGTCGCACACTAGTTCAGTGTACCATGTTCCCTCAGATGGGTCTAGTGGTACTACTACGCGTAGTGACTTTTTCACAAAGGTCATTTTTCACTTCTATAGATTTATGACTCCTTTCATATCCGTGGCCTAGTCTATTCCTAGTAGCACAAGATATGGATTCCTATCATTGACAATCTCTATCACTTCAAAATCCGCCTGCGTGCTCGCACCTTCCACATCAACTGTCACTCCTTGCAATCAACCCATGGGAAAAATCTTCTGTTGGTTTTCCATTCATAACTGAATAGGGGACAATTGCAACGCAGGTTTACCCATGTGTTTCCATGTTTTCTTTCATAGTACATTCGCATTCAAACCCAGATCCAGGATTACCTGATCCATTTCGTACTCGTCTATTTGCGTAGTCAACCTCATCTCCCTTCCTGTGCGCAACACATGATTTCCAAGTTTTTGAACCATGTGTGGTTCTCCTGACCCTGCGCACCTAGTGACTAGTTCCTGTAGCCCTTTGACTACCTTGCTGTCATGCATCAATTTCATGCATGTCTCCAAAAAGGTAGTGAGCATGGAAGGATCCATCCCTAGTTCTAGTTGATCCTTACTACCTGAAGTGCAAGCCTCCGTGAAGCTCTTCTTAGCTTCCAGGAATGTCTCCTTCATGCATTCCAAATCAAATTCGAGTTCCTTTGTAGGAGCCTTACGAAATGACACGCTTTCTTCTAGCTTCTACCCTTTATCATCTCCTATCACTGTATCACTCCTGAGCATCATGCTCACATTTGGGTCTTCTTCACACAGTTCAGACCTCATCATCTGTAAATTCTGGATCGGAGGGGGTTGGATTACCCCCTTTTCACGCATCTTTGCTATCAGCAAAGGGAAATCTTATGCCTCATGATCAAACTGACTACAGTACCGACATGATATCCTAGTCAGGTTCATACAATCATGGGCATAATGCCCTGGCCCTCCGCAATTGTAGTAAATTATCTGACCGTGACCCCTTCCTAGTCTCATTACAACTCGACCCTAACTGCACCCCTGAAACCCAGGACATGCCAAACTTGCATTTGGGTGAAGGGCTCATGTTTCGGCCTGCACCTTGTAGGCAAGAGTTTGATCCATCATCTGTTCATAGCTTTGGCAAGTGCATTCGTCATAGCCTACAGACATGCATAAATTACAAAATAACTATTGGTACATCTACATATACTCCTGCAACAGATGATAATTATTCATGGTATGTTTCCCTCTTATCTAGTAGATCATGCACCATAATGCAGATGCCATGCTTAGCCCCACCTATGCCTCCAGTGTTAATGGCATTGGCCCTCCTCTTCCCTAGTAGTTCACGAATACTAGACTGTGATCATTATCGTGGCCCTAGCCTTTGCATTTTATGCACCGTACTTCATCACATGCCTCTAGTCGAGATGCCCTATCCTATTTGAAACTCTACATTTCCAGACACATAATATGTAGTTGCGCATGGATCTGTTGGAATCCTAGTCCAGGGACTTGTATAGGGGTCTCATGCAACCTCATTGCCATTTCCAATGCTTCGGCCTAGGTGGAAATTTTTTGATGTGACAATGTCATCCTTAAGTGTGGCATAAGCGAGGCCACAAACCATGCATGATGCTGCGCATCTGTTAACATCATATTTGCTTAGTGGATGGTACTCTTCAGCCTTTGGTCCAGATCCCAGGGGGTCTCGACTGGGAGCATCGTGATCTCTTTAAACCTGATGATTGACTGCATCTCTGATTTTGGCCTGCTAAATTCCCTGTTCAATGCATTTTGGATCTCTATGATTCCTACATTCAGGTGGTCATTAGAATGCTTGATATACCACGTTAATGCACGATCCTACAGTGCACTCACCAGAGTATCCTTTTTTATATTATCATCCATGACACCCTATGCTTCCCATACTGCTCTTACTATGAACCATAATTGGTCTAGATCTTCTTTCCCTACTCCTCTGAATACCGGTAGTTTGATCGTGCTCACCATACTGAATTATGGAGGTTGTGGAGGTGGAGTGGGTGGAGATGGAGGTGAAGGGGGTGAAGAGAGTGGTGGTGTGGGTGGAGGTGGTAAACGTGGAATTTGCTGCCCTATCAAACTAATCGTGCTTCTTGGGGAAACCTTCACGAGCTCATCCTCGCTCTCTTGCAAGGGTGAAATTAAGGGACTGTTTTCTAACTCTTCACTACTTCCGCTTCTATAGATCTTTCTTCTCCACGTAGTCCCAAACATTAATTTATTCACATAACCTACTTTTCACACAATAGAATCTTAATCCATGTATTCAAAGACTTAATATACTTACCTCGTGGTCCCTTGAGAAAATGTCACTCTGCCTCATTGTAGCTGTCAGTCATGTCTACCACAAACTCAGTGATAAATCCTCCTACTATTCGGTCGAGCCAGTGGTCCACAACTTGTGCTATCTTCTCTTCCGAGGCTTCTAGTTTGTGCACTAGTTCTGGAGTCCACACTATTGGTTTGTTGAGCCTACACTTTCCCTGGCTGTCTACCAATTTTGTGATCCACTCATACAACTCAAATGGAAAGGATGTAGAGATTATTTTGTGGATTTTAGTGTACAAGTAGCGATCCAACCATTACTCCTTAGATACTCGTAGATTTATGTTTTCCTGCACCGCAAACTCGTGAATCTTCTTGTCCAACCACTCTTCAATTTCTAGTAGGGTTCTAGTGGCATGACATTAGACATCCTTTATGCATATCCCGATCCTGGCAACGAAGCTATTTGTTGGCTTAGCGGGGCCTGATCCAGGTTTAGAGGTGATTTAGCCAAGCAAATACCAGTACTACTAGCCCTTTCGGCAACATTCCATGGAGCGCGTATTGAAGTCTCACCTAAAGTAATATGGGAGGGTTCTAGAACCAAGTTTCTACACCCTTGGGATGTCTGATATGCTTCAGGAGGTCCGCCATCTATCCTGTCACTGCACGCACTTACGAAGCCTTCGCGACCTGTGGTGCAACTTCCGCGCAGCCCTACTCGGGGTGCGACCCATATAATACTCGAGTTCCTTGCTTATTAACCAATTGCTTAACTCATGTGTGTGAGATTTATGGTTATTACAATGTAATCATGATTTATATCAGTGCACGCGATACATAAATGAATATAAACATAAAGAAGTTAAGCACAACAATTACACAGAATTATGATAAACTTCTCTTTATTAGCTTCATGTTCACGATTACAGACTCAACTCCACCATGCACACTCAGTTGTAGGGATCCACACACTCAGCTACGGACTCTACTAAGCCTCTGTGTACCTGGCTGTAGAGCCTCTTCCTACTATTACCACCCAAGACACTTAGACTTCTACTCTAAGCTTCAACCATTCCTTCGCTACTCTCTATATTCTTGACCAACTTTACATCTTAGAGCCTCACTCTATTTATTCAATCCCATGGTCTGTGGACCATGGGTAGGCCGACTTTACACTAATTTATAATACAATGCTTAGGGTGGACAACCATATGACTCAATTGTACAGTTCGTGCTCTGCGCCCGTAATTCGCGGAGTTCTACACCATCTTTGACCAAAACCTAGGCTTTCAGCCCCAAAACCTCCAGTGGGGGGATTCCATGCTCAACACAATGTTCTGGTGGCCAACACTTCACCAGGATTCAAAAACATACTATAATGCCTATGATGTATGTCAAAGGACCAAAAAACCCTCACAAAGGGACGAGATGCCATTGAATCTGCAAATGACAATGCAACCATTCCAAAAATGGGCAATTGACTTTGTGGGACCAATCAAACCTCAAGGAAAGACGGGCACATGCTACATTATCACCGTAATATAGTACCTGACACAATGGGTGGAGGTGCAACTGGTAAAAGATTGCACGACCACTACAGCTGCAAAGTTTTTGTTCGAAAATGTGTTGACCCAATTTTTTTGTTTGAAAATCTTAATGAGTGATCATGTTGGCTTAGTGGGGTCTGACCCAGGTTCAGAGGTGATTTAGCAAAGAAAATCCCGGTACTACTAGCCCTTTCAGCAATATCCTTGGAGTGCAAACTGAGGTCTCACCTGAAGTAGTATGGGAGGGTTCTAGATCTAGGTTTTCACACCCTGGGGATGTCTAATATGTTGGGATTGGTACGTGGTCCAAACTTTGTGCTCACTGTGCTACGTGCACCAGTGGACACCTCGCGGCCTACGATGCTATCTTCACACAATCCTATTTGTAGCACGATCCTTGTCATTTACCCAAGTATTTCCTAATTATGCACTGTTAGCTGATTACTTAGATTATTTTCATATATAAGTAGTCTGAACCATACAAGCATTTACTCAAATGTGTGTAGTAAATAAATAGAGTAAAAATAATACATAACAACAGAATAACGATTCAAGAATAGATGCATAGACTTAGGGTAAAATTCTCTTTATTAGATTTCTGTCCTAATTACAAACTTGACTCCACCCTGTGCACTCAGCTGTGGACTCTACTAGTCCTCTGTGCACTCAGCTGCAGAGCCTCTTCCTACTACTACAACCCAAGACACTCATAATTCTACTCTAGGCTCGAACCATTCCTTCTCTGTCTCTCTTCTTAACTATCTTTACAACTAGCCTCACTCTATTTATACTATCCCATCGTCTGTGGACCATGGGTAGGCCGACTTACACTAGTTTACAATACAATGTTTAAGGCAAACAACCCTATGACTCAATTGTACACTTCGCACTCCGCACCTGCAATTCGCAAAGTTTTACAACATCATTGACCAAAACTTGGGCTTTGAGCCCCAAAACCTACTGTGGGGGGATTGTATGCCCAACAAGCCCCCAACATAATCATTGTGACTCATCCCAAGTCACTCTGTTGGTGCGACGATCTTGGCATGGAGCCCTTCCAACTGATCCTGTGCTGTGTGGAGGTCTACGACACACTGTTCCGCTGTTTGTTGGACCTGTTGCATTCCTGCTTCTGAATCATTCATGTGTGGCTCGTGTCCTTTCTTTGGTACCCGTTTCTAGTGCTTGTGTTTATAGACCCACGCCCTTGTTCGGCTCCTCGGGCTACGAAGATTGTGCTTTGTCTAGTTAGTCAGAGAGTTGTCCCATTCGTGTAGGGTTTCAAGCAGATGTTGTTGACTTTTCCTAGGAAGGGTTCTCCATTCAGTTTGACTAGTTGGACCGCGCCTCCGTCAGTGACCTCTTTTACCAGATATTGTACCAGCCAGTGCATTTTGAATTTTCCTGGAAATTTTTCAAACTTACTATCATACAGTAGCACTAAGTCATTTAGCTTGAAGGCACGCAACTTGATATGGCGGTCGTGCCAGGATTTTTCACACTGATTTTGTACCTACTAGTGAAATCTGGCCAGAAATCATTCTTCCTCGAGTTCTTCTAATTGCGTGAGCGTTTCTTCCAAAGCTTTGCAGTCTGTCATGCCTATGAGTGCTACTATCTGCAAAATAGGGATGATGTATTGCATTAGCATGACTGCTTCCATATCATAGACCAACTAGAATGGTGTCTGTCCCGTTAGTTTCTTGCATGTTGTCTTGTATGCCCATAACACGGCGGGTACACACAGGTCCAAGTCGTTCCGCTGTGCATTTCATACTTTAGTCAGCGGAATCTCCAGTAATTTATTGAATGCTTCTACTATTCCATTGGCCCATGGGTGGTACGATGTACTTTTCTGATGATACACCTGGAACTCTTTTGTGAGTGCACTGAAGGTTTCATTCAAGAAATCTGTTCCACAATCGCTCATTAATATTTTCAGGTAGCCAAATCGTGTCAACATGTTTTTGAACAAAAACTTTGCAACTATAGTAGCCATGTAGTCCATAAGGGGCTATGCTTCCACACATCGTGTTAGGTATTCTATTGTGGTGATGATGTGGAGCGCACCCGTCTTTCCTGCAGTTTGATCGAGCTCACGAAGTGGATCACCCATTTCTCAAATGGTTATAGTTTCATTTGGGGATTTAGTGGCATTTCATTCCTTCATGATGGTTTTCTTGTCCTTTGACATATATCGTAGGCCTTATAGTGTGGTTTTGAATTGTGGTGTAGGTTCGGCCACCATAACCCTGCATGAAGAATCTTCTGTATGGTTGCACGTCCTACATAGTGTCCTCCTACAGTGCCACCATGTGCTTCTGCGAGGATCTACCCTTGTTCAAATTCAGGTACATATCTTCACAATATCTCATCATTGCCCATATTATAGAGGTGCCCCGTGATGATAGAAAAGTCCTCTGCACGCACCACCAATTCCTTCTTCTATTAGATTAAGTACTCCTTCGGCACAATTCTTGTTGTTAGAAAATGGATTATATCTTCGAAGTGTCTGTCCACGATGCATAGTGCAAAGAGCTGTGAATCAGGTAGTCCCTTATCCAAATTTGTTGGTTCCACACCCGTCTCAATTCGTGACAAGTGGTCTAGTCCTGTGTTTAAGTGTCTCGTCTTGACTATAGCCTCAAAATCATATTCCTGAAACAATAAAAGCCATCTACATATGTTCCCCCCTAACACATGCTTTTTCACTAGGTATTTCAACGCGAAATGGTCAGTATACATCTTGAAATGTCCTCCCAGTAAATAGTGTTAGTATTTTTGGAGTGCGTACACCATTGCAAACCCCTCCCGCTCGGTGGTAGAGTAGTTCTTTTTGGCTTTGGACAATCTTCGACTTGCAAACATGATAGTGTGATCTATACCCTCTTGTTATAGATATATCTAGGCACTTTAACCCCAATCTTATATGTTGATAAACCAAGGGCTCTTTAACCCTTAAAAGCATTGTTTCATACCCTAAAGGATCATGGTCAACTGATTACATCATTCCCCAGAATTTCCACCTAAAAAACCACTCAGAACTGGCCAAAACTAGACCATATTGACTACTCGATTGTCAGGGTGCGATGCATACTAACTCCTACACTAGTCAGGTGTGATGCATACTAAAGAGGCCTTCTGTGGGGTGCGATGAGTGAGAATGGACAAATGTTTGAGACAATTTGCTAAGTGGATGCTCATGGAATCTTCTAGAAACTTCTCTGATGACACTTGGCTCTCTGAATTCACCCAGGGATGAGTAAGAGATCCAAGAAATCTCTAAGTGGAATCAAGAACAACAAGTGGAATGACACTAATCAAAAACCCAGAGATGACTCACACCTTTGTAGACATCTATAAATGGATCCCTCATATGAGAGATCTAGAGGCTAGAATTTTGTAATTTGTAAGGAAGTGCTGATAGTTTTTCTTTGAGAAGGAACATTGTATTGTTGGGTGATCTTGTTTTTCATGAGGTGAAGAGGGCTTTGATGTTGGGAGGATGATGCTAGATCAGATAGCTGGGTTGTAATTCTCCCTTCCATTTTAATAAATTTCTTTGAGTTTTCCTCCATACATTTGTGTACTTGTGAATCTTGTTACTTATAAGTGCCATTGTATGTTCAATGTACTTCTGATTTTGCATTGTTTATGATATAATAGATCAAGATGCTTTGATGGTGTTTTGTTACTTTGTTTCTATACGTATTCTCTAAGTGGGACAAGTAGGAGAGGAGTTGTAAGCTATATCAAGGGGGAGAGAAATCAAGCAAAGAGTCAAGCGGAAGATCTAGGTTGGTCCCTTTGCTTCTCTCTTACCTGTCATACATAAAGGAAATCGCAAATTGCTTTGAATGTTTGTTTCTAGGATAGCTGCCAATCCTAGTGGGTCTAGCAGATCGAAAAGACACTAGTTTTCCCAGAAAAAAAATGGCAACTCCACTGGGGAGCAAATACTTTGTTTGTTTGTTGTTGTTGTTTGCTTTATAAACTATAAAAGGAGTCTGAAGTTAGCCAGATAGCCTTCGAACTTCTTTTGCTGTGCAATTGCAAAGTAGATGAATGCTGCTTTAGTCAATCTCTGGTTTAGTTTATGAACTGAACATCTCACTTAGAAGCATCCTAGATGCCCTTGTGGTAGCTCATTAACCTCCCAAGATCATACCCTTGAATTTTTCTCTTCACTGTCCATAATAGCTCAGCTTAATCAACTGAAATCAGTTGTAAATTTGAGCCAAAGCCCATCTCAATTGACTCCCTGGCCCATTTCACTATCTGTAACTGGAAGCCAATATGCACTGCACTTCCTGTGTGTAGCAGGTGAGATGCATCCCTATTTCTATGAAGCATAGGTGCAATGATTGAGTAAGCCTATTTATCTCCTTGAAATTTGGGGTTTTTGTCCTTGTTTTCAGCTCTATTTGATTGTTTTGCTGCTTATGAACAATATCTCATTGCTGAAGCCTCCTTGATTTACATAGTTTAGCCTCCATTGATTAGGATTAGTAAATGTTTTTATGTATTTGTCCATCATTTACAGTCTTTCATCAAAAAATTGCTTAAATCGAACTGTTGTTTTGGTGCAAAAAGTGTCATAGCTGTCGTTTTTTGTAAAAAAAAAGAGAAGTGTCATAAAGTCTTCCTTCTCTAGATGGTTGATTGAAATTTTTGTTTTGTATATGATTTTATTTGTTGTTATTTGAAGTTTCGAAAGCTTTTTCTATTCAAAATTGAAAATTTTCGTTTAGTCTTCCTTTCCATTTTGAAAAGAACTTGTCGAAATGTCACTTTGAAGAAAATAGTTCAGATCTGTACTTAGTTTTATTTTTTGGCATTCCTCACATTAAGGGAATGAAAAAATAAATACATGCATTTTCATTTGCATTTAGACTGTGTGCGAAAAATTATTTAGGAAAAGTTCATTTAGTGTGTGCTCTTTGCTCTCTGTTTGAAAGAATCGTAATCTTCTTTGCTTAGTAGCTAGGATTTTCATTGCTAAAAATAAACAACGATTGTTTATCATTTTAGATTTCATATTTAGGAGTTTTACATATAAATCACGTGGTAAACCTTGAAAGATAAACTTCTAAACAAGATCAGCTCTAAAATAAATCTCAATGAACTTAACAACGCTTTGGAACCTAATGCAACACATCTAGAGGTCTAGGCTAGAGACATGTTCTGGCGTCTTAAAATCTAGTAACTATCGTTTTCATCGAAGGTTGGGAGATTCGTCCTCTTTGATACAACAAATTCTAGCACAAACTTGTGCTCCCTGTACCGTCAAGTATATATTGGGATACAACAATAGGCTTATATCCTTTATCCATAGGAAGCCATGTCTGCTGCCCTATCGATCGAATGCACTGAACACAGCATTCGGGAAGATTGACGGTCGTACATAAGTCCTTGGTAATTTATTTTTAATTTACTACCAAGGTGTATATTGTAGTTTTTCAATTGGTTTGATAATCCCTCTATCTAGATCTCCAGAGTAGTCACTTTCGTTCCTTTTCAACTCCTTAAACGAAAAGGTCCATCTGAGCACTTGTCACTTCAGGCTCATTAAAAATCGAAGGAAACTAGAGTCATCTTTAGATTTTTCTCGAATCTTAAAAATTGAAAATGAAAAGTTGTGTTAAATCATCATTAAAATTTATTAGATTTAGAATAACATCCCTGATCCTTCATTGATCTTAGGTTGAGATAATGGATTCCACCAATCATGGAATCCCTCTCTAGGGGAATCCTAGTCCATTTTCTTCTTAGGGAAATATTGGTGCTCTATATATGGCCACATTGCCCCTTCCAGGAATCACAATTGGTCTGTCGGTATGGCTATTCTCAACCTCTGTCGTTCAAAACACCGTAATTCCTCAGCAATTGAATCAGTGACCATTTGATACTGAAGTTGACCCTCCACCTTCTGTTTCGTTTGTTTCTCCCTCCCCTTCTTCCTCTATGCTTGGTTAAAATAGTGACACTAGTAACCAGGTAGCTGAGAAGAAGAAGAAAGGGAAAGAGAAGAAGAAGAAGAATTCAGTTAAGCAAGGGGGAAATCATGAATCATCTGGTGAAAATCTGCACACTAAATGTCCCAAATATCCTTATGTAATTTGCAGAGGAAACCATTTTCATCAAGATTGTCCTTGCCTTCCACGGATCTTGGGAGAATGGTCTCCCTATTCGCACCATCTGGTGTCATCAACCTTTGGCGATCATGTTGACAGCACACCATCAACTAGTAAAAATGAAGTTCCTGGACAGAAAGGAAAGGTCAAAATTCCATGTGGATTATGTGAAGGGGACCACCACCTTCCTCGTTGTCCTTTTTTGGATGAAGCCAAAAGGGTCTTGCATAACCATCCTGCTTCATCACAACAACTTCCATCTGGATGCAAGAAACTCTCCCCAAGTCCTTTACTAGTTGAAAATCTAACTGACATGACTCAATTGTCAGTCGAAACACCTATCACTGAGGGTGAATATTTTGAGTTCACACCAGACCAAAGTCAATAGATCGAGATGGAAATCAATCTAGTTTTACCTTCAGAAGATCCACCTTGAGAGGATAACATTCCCAAACAGAATGAGATTGATTCAAATTATTTTTATTACTTCAGAGTCCAATGAACTCGGGGGCAATCCGCCTGTTCCTTTACAACAGGAAGGGAATCCCCCAGTTCCCGCTACTCAAGGAGTTAATTCAACCATTTATTCGATACCCCCTCCAAGCAGCCTGGTTGCTTCCTTCGATTAGAATCGACTAGCAAGATCAAACCTTCCTTATAATGTACCATTATGAATCATAGTACAAGGTCACAAAATGATTGTGTCTGGCACTATCATAGATGAAGGGGCTTCAGTGAGTATCCTTTCCTCAACTGCATGGAAAGCACTTGGTTCACCATCGCTTATGCATGTTACTCAGAATTTGCTAGGCCTTAACAAAGGAACCAGTCGACTATTAGGGATCCTTCCTAAGTTACCAATAACTTTGAGAAGGAAAACCACTCACTTGAACATGATGGTAGTCCAAGGACAATTAGATTACAATCTACTCCTTGGGCGTGACTATGTTTACAACATGGAAGCTATTGTCTCAACACTCTTTCGAGTAATGTGTTTCCCGCATGAAGGCAAAATTATCACTGTTGACCAGCTTTCATTTCTCGGTTCGAGCATAGCTTGGATACAAACATCATCCCTAAATGGTCCTTTTGTGTCGATAATGTCTATTAAACCTTCATTCCATCCACCTAACTACCATAAGTAGTCTGGTGAATGTAACAAAAATTAGGGGGCATGCACCCTGGTCTGTTGAGGTGATCGAACCCAGCTGGAAAGATAGGTTTCCTTATAGGTCATGTGATTGGAAGTGTTATCTCACACCATTCACCTTTTTCTATTTGATGGGCAAAGCCAAGGAAGTATTTTTTTCTAACCACTGACAAAAAGAATCCTTCTTAACTGTAGTGATTTCCATATGGTTCCCTAGAAACTCTCCTTTTCTCGTTGTCTGAGGGCATGCAAACATATTTATGCAAGTGAAAAATGACCAATTTATTTTTTAGCTTTTTATCTTTTTAGTTTTTGAACTTCTTAGGTTAGGTGATTGGTCTGACCCACCATTCACCTTTGTCTGAGCAGCAGACAAACCAAAGGAAGCATTTGAACTGTTCCGCGAATGAAACCATCCTACCTAACCTTAGTAGTTCCTTATCTTTATAGTTTTTTTATCTTTTTAGTTTGGTCATTTATAGCTTACATAAAAAGAAAATTGAGCATATGTTATCCCACAGTTCAAGCTCATTAAGAAATGAACCATGCCATGAGCAATGTTATTGCATGGTTCAAGCTCATTAAAAAATAAACCTACCACTGAGCATATGTTCCCCCAAAGTTCAAGCTCACTAAAAAATGAACCCACCTTTGGTAAATAACCTTTGTGATTGCCATAATATCAACATTTTGAGCCTTGGTTGTTGTAGAGCTATAACAAGGGTCTCTTCCACCTCTAGTTACCTTACATTAATATGTCAATCCGGGATCATCTGGTTATTTCAAAGGGTGTCTCAGTCTGAGGCTAGCATTTGCCAGAGTAATGCTTGTAGTACAACTTTTCAAAAGTTATGCAAGTAAAGTAATGAAAACCTACAACTTAACTACTTCAAAAGACCAAATCACACCAAGTATTGCATCAGCCAAAGGTTCGGCAGCAATAGCCCATCCTTTTCATAACCGATGAGAATGGATTAGAGGTCTGGGAGCCGAATAGTAGATGCTGGGCTCACTACAGCCTGGGATCGTTCTTAATGATTAGAAATGAAACAACAGATAAAAGAAATGACAATGAAATGGAATAGCACATCATCCAAGGGCTTGGTAACAATAACACATCCCTTTCATAGATGATGGGAGCAGATCGGAGGTCAGGGGACTAGGTAGCAGATGCTGGGGTCCACTACAGCCTAAGTCTGTCCTCAAGAAATAGAAAATTAGCAATCTGGAAATGGAAAAGAAAATAAATGGAACAACAAGTAAATGGAACAGCAAGTAAATGGAACAACAATTCAAGAATAGAATAGCAATTGAAATAAACAATAACCAAGTCCCTTAAACTACAAATCTATTTAATCATGTCAATCAAAACATAAATCTCCCAATATTATATGATAGAACTCTACTATAGAATCTTAGAAACACACCATACTTAATCTGCTTCTATTAAAACACATACGACTGCATCTCATAATAAAGAATAGTCACGTTCAATAACCATGTGAAACAGACTTTTCCAGATGACTCGTTATAATGCATAATACAATCATGAAGAATTCTGTAATAAGGTAACATTGTCCTGTAAGAATTAATCAATACTTAAAGAGTTGGCAAAATAACATAGCATCGATATAAAGTTCAAGAACACGAAATAACTTAATCACAACAGAGCATGTAATGAAATATTCTCAAAACATAGCAGATTACTAGATTACTTTTATGAACAAACCACAAAGAAACCACGCGTAATAATACAAGAGCAAGTGTCCTCCAGGGCTGGGCCCTTAGCCTCCAGGGGCACACCGCTTAAGATGAATCCAGACTCAAGGATAAAAAGTGAACAAGTCTGTATTAAAGCATGCAATAAAAGTGCTTAAACTTAAGTCTTCAACAGAACATAGAGATCATAGTCCAGATCTTTCTTCAAAGAAATTACACACTTCCCAGAAATTAACCCGAAATTCCCCTCGTAACCAACAATTCTATCCCTTTTTATAAGAGGGATGACAGAGACATCTAGATACAGAAATAGGTTAAAACAGCGATCCCTCAGGATCTAAGATCCTGAGGGATACGCAGAATCATTAATGTTGCGTTACTCCTTCCTTCTTCTGTTTCACACTGGTATCTCCGCGTCCTATTTTGGGCTGATCCGTGTCGATCTAGTTCGCTTTTGGTCTCCCGTCACAGGGACAGCAGTTAGCTTGTCTTTATCTTTACCTTTTGGATGGCCACCTTTCGCTTCTTCACCTTCCTGCACATAGAAATGAAGTCTATCAGTGCTTCTTATTAATTTCTCATATTTTGTTATAAGTTCTTATTATTATCTAAGTTTCCCATGCAAAAAGGCTTTTGAGTTTTCATGAAAAGATACCAAAATGACCATCAAAACATACCTTCCTTGGTACTCCACACACCCCCCAGCTTACCCTTTTTCATGGCTTCATGAAAACATTATAGTTGACATGTAGAGCAGTGAGGCAGTAGGATGGAGATGGAATCTCTTGTGGAGGCCTACACCCATTATGTGAAACTAGATGATCAAAGAAATGGCTCGTCTGACCCTTAGGCATCTCATACAAGGCTTGGTATCCGGGTGCAGGGTGCCAAATGACTGGACTCCTCAACCTATATCCTGACCAGGATGGCCCTACC
The DNA here is from genome assembly GCA_000404065.3 of Pinus taeda. NCBI lineage: Eukaryota > Viridiplantae > Streptophyta > Pinopsida > Pinales > Pinaceae > Pinus > Pinus taeda. Next base: position 114,238 of record APFE030657452.1, read on the forward strand.
CTCAAAATAATTTCACCATAGAGGGGGAATTGGTTAGCAACAAGCTTGAAATTTTCATACTTAAATGGCTCTCTGAGCTGAATGTTCGGATTAGACACTCGATATCGAAATTTAGTTGCTTCAATGGCAGGGTCTTTGATAGAAGCAAAGAACTCAAGCCCTTGCTGAATGAGTGATTCATGCATGGGTCCTAGTGCTTCAATCACCCCCGGAGTCCTCATAAGATTTCTATGACTTCTCCATAACTGCTCTGGGTCTCTAGGTTCAGCTCTTACCCATAGGTCTAATCCGTTTTCTTGTCTCTGAAATGCATTGTAGGCTTTGAGCCATTTAATTTGATTGACTGCAAATGAAATGAATGCTTGTAATTGAATGTCTCCAACAAAAGGGCTAGGGTTTAGCTCGGTTTCTTTCTCTAGTATAAGGTTATGCAGATAAAATTCACACAATAACCTTTGTACTTTTACCCCATAATGCTTACAGCAGTTTATAAAATCATCTATAGTATTAATTTCTATAGGAGCACCTGCCCTAACGGCCTTAATTTTCAATTACAAGTATCTTTCCATTAGAAATAGGGCATAATTTTTGGCAGGGGCCCTACATGCTAAAGCATCATTGTACAGAGCACACAAGGTATCCATTTGTTTAATAACTACATCTAATCTACAGGTTACCTTGGCAACTTTTTCTTGCTCCTTTCGCCATCCTTTGAAGGCTTGGCTTTTTGACAGGTCGACATTTCTTAACTGCTGCTGTAATTCCTCATACTTTTCACGTGGGACCATTTGTTCCCTGAGCCTTTATGCTTCTTACTGGGCTTGCTTTAGATGATGGTGAAGGGTTCTTGTTTTTGGGTCCTTTTTCCATGCTTCTGTGGAGGCTGGGAGTTTTACTTGAACTTTCTTATTACGCTGCCTGGAATTCATAACCGTTATTACTCCCAAAGGTGGTGCCTCCGTCTGAACCACTTTATTATCTGTTTCAATTTTAATGCGAACTCCAGCCCACTGCTGTTCCTTTTCAAATGGAACAATAGTCTGTTCTTCTGTTTCAATTGGAACAATAGTTTGTCTTTCTGCTTCATTAGGAACCGCAGTTTGGCTTCTGTCAGGGTTTTGGGTAGTGGAACGGCTCTCAGCTCTGCACCTCTTATTCTTACGGGGTCTTATTGGCGTGGCCGAACCTTTTCTTGCTGAGGTCCTTACCCCCATTTGTCTTGCTTTTAGAAGCCTGATCTGCTGGCGAAGCTTGACTATCACGTTTAACAGTGTCCCTTTTTCTTTTTGCAATTCCCTTATTTCTCTCAACTTCTCAGAAAGAATAGATGAATGTTTGTCGCGGGTTAGAGTGTGACTAATTTCTGGATTTTCTTCTTAAGGAGGTCGATCCAGGGTAAGAACCTTTCTTGGCTCTGCTGTTTCCTGGGCCGATTCTTCCTCTGCCCTTATTTCCTCCGGATTCTCCTCTGGTGCCTCCTGACTAGGAACGGATTGTACCTGCATGATATCTTCTGTTTTCTTCTTATCATGGACGGGTGGAATTTCTATTTCTTCTTCTTCCGCATTCACTTCCTTGGGTGCATCTTTTTCCTGGGTTTCTTCTCTGGTCTGGAGGTCAGATGGACTCAGGGGCTGTCCATACTCGCCCATATTGGACAGAATATTGGCCAATTCATCTTCCCCTATTGGGTTCTGTACTGGGCTTTCCCCCTGCTGTTCCATTTCTTCCTCCCGTTTGGGCCGCTCAACATCTTCCGTCTTGTCTCCTTCTTCTTCATCCTATTCTTCTTCCACTGATTGTTCTGTTCCTCTGTTGTTTTCTTCTTTGGTGGACTGCTCTGTTTCTCTGCTATTTTCTTCTTCCACCTCTGTCCCTCTGGACTGTTCTACGTCCTCATTACTTTCATCTTCTGTATCTGTCTCTCTCGATTGCTCATCTATAATCTCTATTACTTGGCTCGTACGAGCCCGGGGTTTCTTTAGCTCTACTCGTATCCCTGCAAGCTGTGCCGACTTCCTACGTTTTGCTGGTTGTTCGAATGTACCAGTGTCAGGTTGTTCTTCAAATTGCTTTTCTGCTTTTTTTTCAACTTGCACTTCTGTGCAAGTGTCCTTCTTTCATTTCTCAGGGCGTTGGGGTGTGCTATCAGTTTGTTTTCATTTTTCTGGGCATCCAGATGTGGCCGCCCTTTCATTAATAATATTAATTAGCTCTTCCCAGCTCCTATGCTGCTGGGTAAGACTATGGCTTACTATCAGGCGAATTAATCCATGGTGGCTAACCACAGATTCTTTCTGCTGTGCCTTTTTCATACTACGTGCCACATCATGTAATAACGAATTAAGCAATGTAGGTAAATTCACAGAACATTTTTGTTTTAGGACAGCTAGGAGTTTTAGATGTCGTGGTCTTACCACGTCTTGTCTGCCCTCACAAGTAATGTAGCTCTGGACAATTTTTTCCAATTCTTCCCATGGCTCTCCTAGCGTTGCTGGTAGCACCCCTTTTTCACGAACTATTAAATTCCGGCCTTCATCCTGAAAGATTTCCACAATCTTCTATAATCTTTCCTTTTTTATTGTCCATATTGGTCCTATGGCCAGTAATCCTATGACTTTTGATATTATATCGTCCGTGACCTCTATTCGTTTTCCACTGATTATAGAGTGTTCTTCCTGCATGTTTTGTAAAAATTCCTTCGCCACAGTTTCGTTGGACTCCTTCAGGCGGTTGAGGTAAGTCAACCATCCTGCTTTCTTCAGAATTATTTGGGCTGCAGCTGAAACGGTCAATGTTTGTGGTTCTCTGCGAACTGACCTTCCTCCCATGGCTTCTCTTGCAAATTCTCAAAGGAACAACATCTGTTCGTTGAGACACAGAGAAGCTGGTGGCATGTTTCTCGTTTAAATTGAAATGCAATGGCGTATGCAATGGAAATACTTTGAACAATGATTCATGCAGAAGAAAACAAAAAATGGCAAATGATCATACCGTTGAGCTGTGCTGTGCTCGAGTACAAGATATTTTTGAATGGCGAGCTGACACGTATTTTGGGGAATGATGAGGTTACTCCCCCCCCCCCCCCCCCCCTGCAATATGATAGGCTGTCCCAGTTGTCAAATGAAGGAGCTGTGTCTGCTTCATCCACAAGGCCTTTATGGACCAGCTTATGAAAATATGCCATGTCCGGAAAAAGCGCATATTACTAGAATCGAGGTGAAAAGGTAGATCGCTTTTAATGCGTAAGCAACTGCGGCGAGTTGATGGAAGTTCGGGAATAGACATTTGCCATAATTAGTGAGTCTGATGTGGTCACTGTCACTAGCTCCGTAATGATTGGCGGTAATAAATGGTCATGCAGTATATAGTTTGGTAATTAAATTATCACGTCATAAGATACAAAGATTTTAATTTCCTTACCCATTGGTGTAAAGGTTACGACTTCAATACCATTAATAGAGCTCTGTTGCCGACAGGTGTCCATAACCTTGGCAAAGTTGTTTGCTTCACCCCGGGAACCATAGTCCTTTGTGTATGCAAGGAAGTGTTATATGATGTCAAAACTGTAGGCCATTATGCAGGCTTGGTAACCCGTTAGTCATAATGCCATTCACGAGGAAGGAGCGAATAGTGGGCAGGCCGGCTCATGGTGAGACCTCCTGTTCCAAGGGTTATTTATTTATTTTGGTATACCTCCTGGACCATTTCTCGGGTGTGGTGGCCCTAATGAGAATGTCACTTCACTTCCATCTTGATGATCATGGTAGGCCAGCTCGTAATGAGACTCCCTATCCTGCAATTTTGACAAAACTGCTTGGCTTATTTGCTCTCTTTTTTTTTCTTGATTTTAATGGAGAACCTTTCCTATTTATACACAAAGGGTGGTTCAACACTCCTTAAGAGTAGGAATGGTGGAATAAGTCTTAAAATCCCAATAGGAAGGTATAGACTCTTTGATCTTATTGATGAAATGATAAAAATAGATCAAAGAATCAGCATGATAGAGATAGGCCAATCAAAATAGAGTTAGTGGAACAATGGCAACAAAAGGTGATAAATAAGCATATCTTTTCCTTACGTGCTTTCACTAATTCAAGGCAGTTACTTATAAGGATAGTGATTTTTGATTTACCGATTCCTGTATACTGTGCTTTTGTTTTCATCACATAATTAGATAGTTGTATTCAGAAGGACTCGAAAGATCATCAGCATTCTGCATCCTTGAGAAGGAACAAACTATTTCAAATTTTATGAGTAGTGCTTTTCCAAGGAAGGGCACAACAATGGTTGTTGGTTTGAAGAAAGGAGCAGTGGGAATTACTGGTGACGTTCAGTAAAATCAAACAAGTTCTGTTCCTTTGGAAAAAGACAGGCAAAAATCAAACAATGATGTTTCTTGTGGAGACAGCAAAAACACACAAATGTTGTTCGTTTTGAGAAAGGAACAGCAAAAACACTCAAGTGTTGTTCCTTTTTAGAAAAGGGACAGCAAAAATCATAAGTGTTGTTCCTTTTGAAAAAGGAACAGTAGAAATCACAAGTGCTATTCCTTTTGGAAAAGGAACAACAAAAATCAAAACTGTTGTTCCTTTTGGAAAAGGAACAACAAAAATCACAAGTGTTGTTCCTTTTGGAAAAGGAACAACAAAAATCAAAAGTGTTGTTCCTTTTGGAAAAGGAACAACATAGATAAAAAGTGTTGTTCCTTTTGGAAAAGGAACAACAAAAATCACAAGTGTTGTTCCTTTTGGAAAAGGAACAACAAAAATCACAAGTGTTGTTCCTTTTTGGAAAAAGGAATAGCAAAAAAATCAAAAATGCTGTAAAAATATGTACAAAAATAATTCTAAGAATTATATACAAATTGTAAGGAAAAATAAACTTCTTAGTGCATTACTGGTGTAGGAGACTTGTCTTCCTCGCATAGGATCTCCATATCTGTATCTTGACGTAGTTGTTGGCAGAAGGACTCTCGGGTAAGTGGTTTGCGATAGAGACGGACTCGATGGCCGTTTGCCTTAAAGGTATACCCAGAACCATCAATGGTAATCAGTGTGAGGGTACCATTGTCATGTACTTTCTGGATTTCATATGGTCCCAACCAATGAGTCTGGAGTTTCCTGGGGAAGTCTTGAAATCTAGAGTCATATAAAAGAGCCTAGTCTCCTTCATGGAAGACTTTGTTTTTGATGAGAGCATCATGCCACTTAGCTCTTTGCCGCTGTATCAAGGAAGTATGTTGAAGTGCAGAAAGTCTAATTTCATCCAGCTCATTAATCTATTGCAATCGATTAGTTTGCGCCTCGGTTAAGTCTAACGCCACTTCTTGTGTTGTTCGTAATGTCTGGATTTAAAATTCTATAGGAAAAATAGGTTGCTTTCCAAACAAAAGCTGGTAAGGTGAGTGGCCAGTGGTGTTTCTCCATGTTGTTCTATAAGCCCACAGTGCTTCTAGTAGTCTGGTAGCCCAATCGCGTCTATGTGATGCAATTTTTTTGGTTAGAATGATTTCTATTATCTTGTTGCTGCTTTCTACTTGCTCATTTGCCTGTGGGTGATATGGGGTGGTCATTTTGTGCTGAACATGATAATTGTTGAGTGTTTCCGCTATTCTGTTTCCAGCAAATTGTGGCCCTCCATCTGTTATTATCTCTCTAGGGAGGCCATAGCGCACAAATAGATGGAGCAGGAACTGTATAACAGATTCTTCTGTAGCTCTGGGCAAGGCTTCTTCTTCAACCCACTTGGTGACATATTCTGTTGCCACTAGAATGTATGTTTTCTGGTTTGATGGTAGGTTGATCGGCCCCACAAAATCAAGGGCCCATTTCTCAAATGGTTCAATGACTAACTGTGGTTTCAAGGGCATTTCATCTGAGTGACTAGGGCGTCCCGCCCCCTGGAAACTATCACATTCTTGGACAAATTTCTTTGCATCTTTAAAAATTGTGGGCCAATAATACCTTGTATGTAACACTTTATGTGCAATCCGGCGATCAGAAAAATGTCCACCACATGGTTAGTCATGGCATGCTTTCAATATATCAAAGATTCATCTTGTCGAACGCACCGCCTGATTTGCATGTCTGCCCCTGTGTGAAACAAATAACCTTCAATCCAGGAAAATCTAGTACTTTGCTGGACAATCTATTTTCACTCATTAGGGGTTAGATGTTTTGGTAACTTACCTACTGCTAGGTAATTGGCGACATCAGCATACCAGGGTGTTTGAACAGCAACAACAAAGAGATGCTCATCTGGAAACTGATCTTCAACTGCTGCTGTGTCGATTGGTTTTGGCATTCTTGAGAGGAAATCAGCTACCAGGTTTTCTTTGCCAGGTCGATCTTTGATTGTAATGTCAAACTCCTGCAATAAAATCAGCCATCTAGTTATTCTGCCGTTTGTGACAGGTTTATTTGCTAAATACTTTATAGCAGAATGATCTGTGTACAAGATGACAGGATATCCAGTGATGTAATGTCTAAATTTATTGATAGCATGTATAACAGCTAAGAATTCCTTTTCAGTTACAGTATAATTTAATTCAGCAGGGGATATATTTTTGCTAATGTAATAAATAGCGTATGGTTTTCTATCCTCCTCCTGGCCAAGGACCGCCCCAATGGATGTATCTGAGGCATCGGATGATATCTGGAATGGCAAATCCCAGTTTGGTCCGCAAAGGACTGGGGCTGTAGATACAAGCTTTTTCAGACCATTGAAAGCACGTTCACATTTTTCTGTCCAAAGGAAATCAATATTACCAGTTAGTGCATACAATGGTGCAGCAATATGTGAATAATGTTCTATAAATCTTCTGTAATAACCAGAGAATCCAAGAAAGCTACGTACCTCTGTTTGAGTAGTAGGAGTAGGAATAAGCAAAAGTATTTGGATTTTGGCTAGGTCTACCTGAATGCCGGCTGCTGAAATATAGTGTCCTAGAATAATTCCTTCTGTCATCATCATGTAGCACTTTTCATGGCTTAGACAAAGCCTGGTAGCTATACAGAGTTGTAGGACTTTTTCTAGTGTTTCCAATGTTGGATCAAACTCCTCTCCGTATGGAGTGAAATCATCCATATATACTTCCAATCCTTCATTTATTAGATCTGAAGAATATCCCTTTGGAATGTGGCAGGGGCATTACATAAACCAAAAGGTAAAACTCGGTAGGCAAACGTTCCCCAAGGACAAGTAAAAGTAGTTTAATCCTGATCTTCAAGGGCAATCTGTATTTGGTTATACCCACTGAAGCCGTCAAGAAAAGAAAATAATTTCTTGCCTGCCAAAGTATCCAATACTTGATCGATGA
>APFE030657452.1:122354-154222 GCA_000404065.3 Pinus taeda
TCTGTAATAACCAGAGAATCCAAGAAAGCTACGTACCTCTGTTTGAGTAGTAGGAGTAGGAATAAGCAAAAGTATTTGAATTTTGGCTGGGTCTACCTGAATGCCAGCTGCTGAAATATAGTGTCCTAGAATAAGTCCTTCTGTCATCATCATGTAGCATTTTTCGTGGCTTAGACAAATCCTGGTAGCTATACAACATTGTAGGACCTTTTCTAGTGTTTCCAATGCTGGATCAAACTCTTCTCCGTATGGAGTGAAATCATCCATATATACTTCCATTCCTTCATTTATTAGATCTGCAAATATGCTAAGAATAGCCCTTTTGGAATGTGGCAGGGGCATTACATAAACCAAAAGGTAAAACTCGTTAAGCAAACATTTCCCAAGGATAAGTAAAAGTAGTTTTATCCTAATCTTCAGGGGCAATCTGTATTTGGTTATGCTCACTGAAGCCGTTAAGAAAAGAAAAGAATTTCTTGCCTGCCAAAGTATCCAATACTTGATCGATAAATGGGAGAGGAAAGTGTGTGTTGCCTTGTTTAGTTCTCTATAGTCCACACAGATTCTCCACTTCCCATTCTTTTTCGGTACTACCGCAAGTGGGGAGACCCATTTACTATCAGAGATGGGGTAGATAAAGTTAACATCTAAAAGTTTTTGAAGCTCAGCTTTTACTACTTCTTTTAGATGAGGGTTTATTCTTCTCTGAGGTTGTCTAACAGGTTTTGCATCATTTTCTATGTAGATGTGGTGTGTACACAATTGAGGGTCAATTCCTTTCATATCGGGGTAATCCCATGCAAATGCATTTTTATGTTTTGTTAAGATATGGATGAGTTTTGTCTCTTGTTCCGATGTAAGGTTGGCGTTAATGTTTAAGGTCTTCCCAGGTTTGATTTCTACTGTTTTACTATGTGCAACTGAGGTGATAGGGATTGTATGGTCATGCACATCATTCAGAGGTTCCTCTTCTACTTCGTTATCAAATGCTGCTTTTATCATATGACACTGGGTATGAGATGTGGGTTCCGTTTGACTAATAAAATTACTGATGGCATCATCTTTTGTTTGATTTTTAAACTCTAGTGCCTCTTGTATAGTTAATGGAGATCTAATGTTGTCAGTAAGATATGATACAGGGTGCCTATTAGTTTTGACTATTGTGATGCTTGGTTGCGGTGGGGGATATAGTACTAAGTTCTTAATATCTGCCCCCTTAGTTATGATCATGTTTCCTTGCCGACAGCCAATATAGGCATCAGTTGTAGCGAGCCAAGGCCTTCCTAAGATCAATGGATGTCCATCTAGTCAGGTTTTAGGGTTTATTATCAGAAAATCTATTGGGTATTCCCAGGAACCAACTGAAACCATAACATCATGCAGTATGCCCTCTGGTCTAACCACAGATCGATCAGCCAGTTCCAGCAAAGTTGAAGTGGGTTCTGCAGATGTAATTCCTAATTTTTGGCAAGTAGACGTGGTCAATATATTAATTGCAGATCCAAGATCAACTAAAGCATTAGTTAACGTTTTTCCATGAATTTTAATAATTACTATTGGGTTACCTGGGTCTTCATACTTAATAGGTGTTTCTTTTCCTGATAATAGGTCAGATAAAGTGCCGACTACTTGAACTCTTGGATTATCTATTACATTCCTTCTTGGTATTTTTATGCACAATTCCTTGATAGTTTTAGCGTATATCGGGATATCTTGAATGGCCTGAAGGAATGGAATTTTTATGTACAAATTTTGTAATTCTCCCAGAATTTCAAAATTAGGTTGGTGTATAGGACGTGGTATAACTAGACATTCTGGGAATGGAGGAGAGGATGTAGTTGTTTTATTCTAAATTTGTTGTCTGTTTTCATCCTCTTCTTGTAATATTTGTTCTCTAGGTAACTGATCTTCAATCTGAACTGTTTTGTTTCCCTCTGTTTGAATAATACACCCAAATCTTAGCTACAGATCATTGTACTCCCTCAGATCGGGTCCTTCTTCTGGTGTTTCTAAAATTTGAAGTGCTTGGACAGGTCTGTTATTTGGATTGGGATTGGGCTGGGCTGGGAGTTGGGGTTTGAGATTAGATTGGGGGTTTTGCTGTAAAGCTGGTAGTGTAGTTGAGGGAAAGGAATGTTTCCTACTGGCTGCTGTGTTGGTCTCTGCCAGTTATTCTGCCAGCCTGAACTTTGTGAAGTGGGGGGAGTCCATTGCGGTAGATATGGGTTGTTCTGCCAGTATGGTGGGGGATAAGGAGGATTCGACCAGCCAGATTGGCTTGTCAGATTTAGCCACGGGTTTGTAGAAGGGTACGACTGTGATGACCAATTTGGAAATGGGGGTTGAAACTAACTTTGCCATGTATTATACTGTTGAGTATTATACTGCGGATACTGAAAAGAAGAAGCTGGGTTTGAAAACATACCAATTTGTCGTGCTTGCCACTGACGACGTTGGTTAAGTAGATATACTGCCTCTGGTTCTTCTTCTGCTTCCTTATATACCGCTTTCAGTCTAGGTAATGAGGGACAACTTTCTGCAGAGTGATCCCTTGTACAAATGGCGCATGTCTGAACTATATCTAATGGACACTCCTTATGGCTATGCTTCTTCCTGCACTTGGGGCAGAAGATTGCTAAATTTTGTTCTACCTCCATTTGTTTCTGCTTAGCCTCTAAAACGTCCAATTGTGTAGTCAGTGTTCCTAGTATATCAGTTTTAAAATTTTCAAGTAAATTCCCAATTTCCACACGTGTTACTCCTTCGGATGAAATTTTGTTTTCCCGTGCAAATCGATTATGTTCTACTGGTTTGATTCATGTACTGCCTCTCGAAATCCTGATACATAAATCAATTATGTCAGCAAAACTTTCCTGATATATATCCCCTTTCCCCATAATGTTTAATGTTTCAATCCACTGTTCTTTCATGCCCCTTATTAATGCTGTTTTCAACACATTATCTGGTAAAGGTAACGATGCATAAGGGGATCTTTGCAGATTATACTGGAAACGATCCATGTATTCTTCTAATGTTTCATTTGGTCTAGCTATCATTTGGAATATTTCATCTTTTAGTTCTCTAGACCTACAATAATCTTGATATTTCTGTAGGAAAGACTCTTTCATTTGTTCCCAATTATTTATAACTCCACCACCTAATCCCATAAACCATCTTAAAGCTGCCCCTTTCAAAGTGGAGGGGAACAATTTGAGTTTCTGGGGGTTAGTGGTGTAATCATACCCCCTGCATAACACATCAAATTTGAATAAGAATGCATCGGGGTCCTCTTATGTGAGTCCGTGAAATGTAGGAATGTGTTGAAGGGGGATTGCTTTCATAGGAGCATTTGCTGCGGAGTCCACTATGGGGTATTGTAATGTCGAATTTTGGGTGTTTGGTAGGTTTTGAGCCATTGGATCAAATATATGCCAATACCCTTTCGGAAGATCTAAGAGGGTATTCCTAGGTTGAGGAATGTTTTTAACAGGAACAGTTTTAATAACACTTCCTCTATCTGGAATTTCTGTCTGAGGAAATATGGTGTCTTCAATAACAATTTTTACCGCACTCCCCTTGTCGGGGCTACTTAATGGCTGAATTATCTTAGGAGGAGATCATGGTTCTCCAATTTCCCCTGTTTCCCCTTCTCCTTCACAAAGATTACTTAGGTTCCCTTCCTGCAGTCGTTCAGGAATAGAATTTTCAATTTCTTGAAAGTCTTGTTCGTCAGTCCGACTATGCACCTCAGCAAAGGCTTCATATGGTGAGCTTGAGGCCTGAAGGGAACTAGTAGGTTGTTTGGAAGTAACTTTCTTGGGTCCTACTGAAGGCTGAGATTCGACTTTCTTATACATTTCGTCTATGTATGTCGATTGACCAAGGGTCACCAGTCCCTTAGCTTTTTCTGGTTTTGGTAACGGTTAGGGATTTTTTTCTAGCTTTTTCTGCTTAGTCATGCACTCAATTTAACTACCAAGTTTTAAGTAGATAACAACAAATCCGTAGGAAAGTGGCCAAAGGAGTAGGGCTTTTACATGCTCCGCAAGTAGGTTCTTACCTTCCGTTTTCAAAACCCAATTCTCCCGTAGAAGGTTCGTACACTACCCTGGAAAAGACAAATGGCTATACTCCTTCCCCGACAACGGCGCCAAAATGTAGAGCTATAACAAGGGTCTCTTTCACCTCTAGTTACCTTACATTAATATGTCAATCTGGGATCGTCTGGTTATTTCAAAGGTTGTCTCAGCCTGAGGCTAGCATTTGCCAGAGTCATGCTTGTAGTACAACTTTTCAAAAGTTATGCAAGTAAAGTAATGCAAACCTACAACTTAACTACTTCAAAAGACCAAATCACACCAAGCATTGCATCAGCCAAAGGTTCGGCAGCAATAGCCCATCCTTTTCATAACCGATGAGAATGGATCAGAGGCCTGGGAGCCGAATAGCAGATGCTGGGCTCGCTACAGCCTGGGATCGTTCTTAATGATTAGAAATGAAACAACAGAAAAAAGAAATGACAATGAAATGGAACAGCACATCAGCCAAGGGCTTAGTAACAATAACACATCCCTTTCATAGATGATGGGAGCAGATCGAAGTTCTGGGGACCAGGTAGCAGATGCTGGGATCCACTACAGCCTAAGTCTATCCTCAAGAAATAGCAAATTAGCAATCTGGAAATGGAACAGCAAATAAATGGAACAACAAGTAAATGGAACAACAATTCAAGAATAGAACAACAATTGAAATAAACAATAACCAAGTCCCTTAAACTGCAAGTCTATTTAATCATGTCAATCAAAACATCAATCTCCCAATCTTGTATGATAGAACACTACTATAGAATCTTAGAAACACACCATACTTAATCTGCTTCTGTTAAAACACATACGACTGCATCTCATACTAAAGAATAGTCACGTTCAATAACCATGTGAAACAGACTTTTCCAGATGACTCATTATAATGCAGAATACAATCATGAAGAATTCTGTAATAAGGTAACAATGTCGTGTAAGAATTAATCAATACTTAAAGAGTTGGCAAAATAACATAACATCGATATAAAGTTCAAGAACACGAAATAACTTAATCACAACAGAGCATGTAATGAAATATTCTCAAAACATAGCAGATTACTAGATTACTTTTATGAACAAAACGCATGGAATCCACGTGTAATAATACAAGAGCAAGTGTCCTCCAGGGCCAGGCCCATAGCCTCCAGGGGCACACTGCTTAAGATGAATCCAGACTCAAGGATAAAAAGTGAACAAGTCTGTATTAAAGCATGCAATAAAAGTGTTGAAACTTAAGTCTTCAACAGAACATAGAGATCATAGTCTAGATCTTTCTTCAAAGAAATTACACACTTCCCAAAAATTAACCCGAAATTCCCTCGTAACCAACAATTCTATCCCTTTTTATAAGAGGGACGACAGAGACATCTAGATACAAAAATAGGTTAAAACAGCGACCCCTCAGGATCTAAGATCCTGAGGGATACACAGAATCATTAATGTTGCATTACTCCTTCCTTCTTTTGTTTCACACTGGTATCTCCACGTCCTATTTTGGGCTGATCCGTGTTGATCTAGTTCGCTTCTGGTCTCCCGTCACAGGGACAACAGTTAGCTTGTCTTTATCTTTACCTTTTGGATGGCCACCTTTCGCTTCTTCACCTTCCTGCACATAGAAATGACGTCTATCAGTGCTTCTTATTAATTTCTCATATTTTGTTATAAGGTCTTATTATTATCTAAGTTTCCCATTCAAAAAGGCTTTTGATTTTTCATGAAAAGATACCGAAATGACCATGAAAACATACCTTCCTTGGTACTCCACAGTTGTGTTCCTACCATCACCTCCATTCTTTTGGCTAATCATATACTTCCACTTTATTGTTTACCATTTTTAGGAACAGTTGCAATGAGTGGTCCTGTTAGCCACCCTATTCACATCACCATGTTTTGAGAAGTTCCAAGCCTACCCGAAACTAGTTGCTACCCTAAACACCACTCGTTGCTCAAAAAAATGAGTCCACTTTAAACTATTTTCAAACTCATTAAATATGAAAAGATTTTCGAGCTATTGGCCTCTCCAGCTCGCTAAAGTGATTGGAAGTGCCATCCCTCCTATATATTTTAATACTTTTTAGACCTGAGGGATTATCTCACGAAAAAGTTGGAGTGCTTGTCTTTTTGGCTTGCTAAAGTTATCGAAAAATCATCCCTTTCGTATTATTTTAATCTTTTTTGGACTTAAGGGATTATGCTATGAAAAAGAACTACTGGAGTTTCCTTTTCGTCCCTTTTCAAACTCTCTAAACATGAAAAGGACCGAGTTATCCTTGTCGTTAAACTCGTTAAAACAATAGCGACAAACTTGTCCACCCAAACAAGAACGAGTTTCACTATCACTAGGCTCACTAAAACATAGTGAAAGGTTTGCCCGAAGGGAAAATTATAGAACAAGCATATGTTATCCTCCTCAAGCTCGAAAAAAATGAAGAGGTACTAGTCAGCATTGACTGGGGGAAAAGGGAAGAAAAATTAAATAATTTTATTGGTAGCAGGTCGTTCTTGAAAATGACACTTTCACTCCATCACCATGATTGATTCGGGTTGGGCTATTCCATTCACCAGTCATATCACCATTGGTCCTCCACACCATCTGCCTTTTGGGGTTAACACTACCAATCCATCTCAGTGTCGCCGATATGTTCAAGAGAAGTGATTTAGAGAATTCACATCCTGTTAATGCATCATCTACTGTAATACCTTCACCCTCCAATTTTCATGACCGCCATTCCTGAACCTTGTATCGTTAGATCGTTTTTCACCTCCAGAAAATCATTTGCTTCATTTCGTGCCATTGATGTGAGATACATTAATTCCCTCCTACGACGGGTCACTTCTTTTCGACATCAGCTTGTTATCCAAGAAGTTGGCTTAGAAACAACCCTTTCAGTACTTTGAAGCTTACATTCCTCAATGGCAAGTTTCTCACTTCCGGCGATAGGTTTACATCAATGGCCTTCGACTGAAAGATTTTGCGTGGTGTTCGACATCGAATCATATATTCACACCACGCGAATTGTGTTGTAGTACCTTAGGGTCATTATCATTATCAGTGATTCCTCTCGTGTCTATTAACAGCTTACATTATTGGCTGGTAATCAGGCGATGTCTACCCATGTTCGACTTCGGGACATCTTTTCACATGGATCGACTTGTACATTGGGCAAAGATTGAATGATGTTGAAGACCCCAAATCTAGTTTCATCCATCTGGTCTGTGATATATTCAAGAATATAAAGACATCAAATGTACACAAAAGCTACACAGATGATCATCCGAGCTAGGGGAGGATGAATCTACATATAAAGAATCACTAGTCTGCAATTGCAGACAATTATCTATTGTATGTACATGAAAATGAATTTATAAAGTTGAGCATGAGAATGCCCACCTCAGTTAGATCATAGAAAATTATATTGTGATGATGTATTGTATTGTATCTTATACATGTCACCTTCTAGGTTGAATACCTCGAATCCTCATGATAAAGCATTTCACCTGACATCAAAAGATTTATGGCTTCATGCTTTATGGGGAAATTGCTATAGACATGTTTGGGCACTGCAACCCCAATCTTATATTTTGATAAACCAAAGGCTATTTAACCCCTAAAAGTGTTTTTTCATACCCTAAAGGATCATGGTCAACTGATTACATTATTCCCCAAAAGTTCCACCTGAAAAACCACTCAGAACTGGCCAAAACTGGACCATACTAACTGTTCCACTGTCAGGGTGCGATGCATACTGACTCCTACACTAGCCAGGTATGATGCATACTGAAGAGGCCTTTTGTGGGGTGCAATGAGTGAGAATGGACAAATGTCTAAGACAGTTTGCTAAGTGGATGTTCATGGAATCTTCTAGAAACTTCTCCTATGACACTTGCCTCTCTGAATTCGCCCAGGGATGAGTAAGAGATCCAAGAAATCTCCAAGTGGAATTAAGAACAACAAGTGGAATGACACTAATCAAAAACCCAGAGATGACTCACACCCTTGTAGACATTTATAAATGGATCCGTCATTTGAGAGATCTACAGGCTGGAGTTTTGTAATTTGTAAAGAAGTGCTCATAGTTTGTCTTTGTGAAGGAACATTGTATTGTTGGGTGATCTTGTTTTTCATAAGGTGAAGAGGGCTTTGATGCTAGGAGGATGATGCTGGATTAGACAGCTGGTTTGTAATTTTCCCTTCTATTTTAATAAACTTCTTTGAGTTTTCCTCCATACAATCATGTACTTGTCAATATTGTTATTTGTGAGTGCCATTGTATGTTGAATGCATTTTTTATTCTACATTGTTTATGATATAATAGATCGAGATGTTTTGATGGTGTTTCGTTACTTTGTTTCTACATGTATTCTCTAAGTGGGACAAGTAGGAGAGGAGATGTAAGCTCTATCAAGGGGGAGAGAAATCAAGCAAGAAGTCAAGCGAAAGATCCAGGTTGGTCCCTTTCCTTCTCTCTTATCTATCATACATAAAGGAAATCACAAATTACTTTGATTGTTTGTTTCTAGGATAGCTTCCAATCCTAATGGGACTAGCAGATCGAAAAGATATTAGTTTTCTTGGAAAAACCTCTGCGCCTTCCTATGTGAGTATGGCTCCTAATGTGATACATGACACATCAACATGTACATGAAATTCCATGTCCCATTTCAGGAAGACCAGGATTGGCGTGAAGGCTAGTTTCCCCTTCAGGACATCCAAACTCTTCATGCAATCATCATTCTAGCAATATGTAATATCTTTTTTCAATAGCATTTCCATTGACGCGGTTATCTGGGCATAACTTTTCATGAACTTCCTATAGTATCTAGTGTGCCCCAAGGTAGCGCATAGTTGTTTAACACTTCGCGATGCTTCCAAATTGAGGATAACGACAATCTTTGCAGGGTCCACCATCAGTCCTTGTTTGCAGACCACATGTCCCAGCAAGTTTCCAAAGGGAATGAGGAATGTGCACTTCTTTAGGTTCAATGCAATTTGGTGTCAATAGTAAGTATCCATCATCAAACATAATCTCACTACATGGTGCTTAACTAATCCAAAAACAGTCCAATCATCTAAATAAACCTCCAAAAACTTGTGGATGTATTATTTGAATGCAGCTACCACGATGTTTGAAAATATAGCTGGCACATTCTTTAGTCCAAACGACATTATGGTATATTGAAAGCATCCCCATTCTGTTGCGAAGGTTTTCTTGCTCATATCTTCTAGGGCGATATTGATCTGATGGTACCTTGAGAACCCATCTGCTTCCTGACCACCAACATTCTCTAGTACTTCATCTGTGAATGGTGTTGGGAATGGATCGTGTACACAAGCATCGTTCAACTTCCTAAGGTCTACTTATAGTATTATTATTTCACCCTTCTGTTTTTTCTCCTATACCACCATAGGACTCACCTAGTCAAATTCCTCCACTGGTTCAATAATTCTGGTTGCTAGCATTTTGTCTAATTCGTCCCAGACCTTTTCTTCATACTTTGGGTTCAAGTGGTAGGGCAGCTTCTTAACTAGCTTCACGTCAAGTTTCAAGGTGATATTCATCATCCCTAAATCACCCATGATCCCTTTTAAGTCCATAATTTTAGTCAGTAACAAGTCTTGGTATTCACGGAGTAACTTAGTGACCTTATCGACCATGGCATCATCCTAATAATCCCCAACCATTGTGTATTTTGGTTATGCCTGCATTCCAATGTTGACCGACTTTGTCTTTAGCGGTGCGGTGATATCAGGGTCTTCAAGTGATAGTCTGCGAATCTCATGAAATCCTTCTATTTTTGCAATGTCAATTTTCTGTGGGTCCTCGTCACCCTTCTCAACATGTACGTTATAACACTCCAGTGCGCTGCTTAACTATATTGCCCATTTTGGTTGAAGTACTTCCATTGGCTCCTGTGGTATTTTAAAGATTGCAGATTTCACTGCTTGTAGCACATCGTCCACAGTATCTAACCAATGGTCTTGAAATGTGAATGTTAACAAGAATCCCTCACTCAAGACATCCCATTCACCCATACCATGGCTTAGCTCCGTCTTCGTATACCAATTCATGGGTATGACGTCAAAGGTATGGTAGAATAGGTGCACCCATTTAGACTGTGGCTCTTCCCTATAGACCTTGGTCCATTTCGCGAGGTGCATGCATGGATCATCTCATTCGTCATATCTGTCTACTAGTCATACTTGGGGTTTTCCAAACTGTAGGTGCATCATCCGTCTGCATCCGTGCTAGTCTTCAAAAGTTCCTTGATGCGTAACCCACCATCATGCGAGGGTTGCACGCATTGCCCACTTCAGTGGATCAAACCACTGCTGCTCTGGAACTGCACTTTCAAATTTGCTTAGAAATTCATCCACCGCTAACAATCCATCATATGTTGGCAACTCCCTTGCCTCTGTTGTTACACAACACAATGATCTGATCATCATGTTGCAATTCAGTGTTGTTACTTCGTGCAACTGGTTCTGCCATCACTCTATCTCTTCGTCTGAATCCGAAGTGTAGGAGATTTCATGCTCCCACACAATCCTTACATCTGCATTCAGATTCACCCAATCATCTCCTTATGCAGTTATCTTATAGATATAGTCGATATCATCATCGCTATCTTCATCGCGCACCCATTCAGTGTATTGCGTTCCCTCGGTTGGGCCCAGTGGTACTACTACGCGTAGCAACTTTTTCTCAAAGGTCATTTTGTACTTCTTCAGATTTATGACTATGTTCATATTGGTAGCCTAGTCTATTCCTAGTAGCGTGGGATAAGGATTTTTGTCATCGATAATATTTATCACTTCAAAATCTACCTATGCACTTGTGCCTTCAATATCAAATGTCTCCCCTTGCAATCTTCCCATGGGAAAAATCTTTCGTTGGCTCTCCATTCGTAACTGAATAGGGGACCATTGTAATGTAGGTCTAACCATGTGTTCCCATGTTTGGTTTGGTAGTACATTCACGTTCGAACTCATATCTAGGATTACCTGATCCATTCCGTACTCGCCTATTTGCACAATCAACCTTACCTCCCTTCCGGTGCGCAATGCATGCTTTCCTATTTTTCAGACCATGTGTGGTTCTCCTGGCCCCGTGCACCTAGTTATAAGTTCTTGTAGCTCTTTGATTACCTTGTTGTCATGCAACAGTTTCATGCATGTCTCCAGAAAGGTAGTGAGCCTTGAAGGACCCATCTCTAGTTCTAGTTGATCATTAGTACCTGAAGTGGAGGCCTCTGTGAAGCTCTTCTTAGCTTCCATGAATGTCTCCTTCATGAACTCTAAATCAAACTTGGGTTCCTTTGTAGGATCCTTGTGAACCCACGCACTATCTCTTGGCTACTTTCCCCCATACTACTCTTGAACATGATGTTTACATTTAGTTCTCCTTCACACAGTTTAGATCTCATCATTTGTAAATTCTGGGTCGAAGGGGGCTGGAGTACCCCCTTTTTGTGCATCTTTGCTATCAGAAAAGGGAAATCTTCTCCCTCATGATCAAACTGATTACAATACCAACATGATATCCTAGTCAGGTTTGTACAATCGCGGTCATAATTCCTTGACCCTCCGCAATTGTAACAAATTATCTAGCCACGACCCCTTCCTGATCCCATTCCACTTCAACCTCGATCCCGCCCCTGGAACCCAGTGCACACAATCCCTACATTTAGGTCGAGGGCTCATGATTTAGCCTGCACCCTGTAGGCAGGAGTTTGATCCATTATTAGTTCATAGCTTCAGCAGGTGCATTCATCATGGCCTACTGACCTGCAAAAATTACAAAACAATTGTTGCGATGCCAGCATATACTTCTGCAACAGATGAAAATTATCAATGGTGTTTTTTCCTCCTATCTGGTAGATCATGCACCATAATGTAGACACCGCAGTTGGCCCTACCTATGCCTTCGGTCTTAACAACATTGGCCCTCATCCTACCAAGTAGTTTGCGAACACTGGGAAGTGGTCCTTGTTGTGCCCTTTTCCTTTGCATTTTATGCACCATACTTCCTCACGTACCTCCATCTGAGCTATCCTGTCCTATTTTAAAATTTCTATCTCCAGACACAGATTCTGGAGTTTCATGTGGATTTGTTGGACTCCCAACGTAGGGTCTTTTATAGGGGTATCGTTCAATCTCATTGCCATCTCCAATGCTTCGGCCTGGGTAGAAAGTTTTTGTTGTGACAGCGCCATCCTTAAGTGTGGCGTAAGTGAGGCCACAAACCATGCACGATGTTGTGCATCTGTTAACGTGATATTGGCTTCGCAGATCATACTCTTTAGCCTTTGGTCTAGATCCTAGGGGGTCTCATCCAGGAGCATCACGATCTCTTTAAACCCAATGATTGATTGTGTCTCTGATTTTGGTTTGCTAAATTCTAGGTTCAACATGGTCTGGATCTCTGTAATTCCCATGTTCGGGTGGTCATTAGAATGCTTGATATACCATATTAATGTGCAATCCTGCAACGCACTCACTAATGTAGCATTTTTGATATTATCATCCACGATGCCCTGTTCTTCCCATAATGCTCTGACCATGAACCATAATTGGTCTAGATCTTCATTTCCTATTCCTTGGAACACCGACAGTTTGATTGCACTCGCCATACTAAACTGCAGTGGTGGCAGAGGTGGAGTGGGTGGATATGGAGGTGAGGCGGGCAAAATGATTGGTGGTGTGGGTGGATGTGGTAAACGTGGAATTCTCTGTCTTATCAAACTGACTGTGCTTCTTGAAGAAACTTTTGCGAGCTCCTCCTTGCTTTCCCACGAGGGTGAAATTAAGGGACTGTTTTCCAACTCCTCACTACTTCCACTTCTGTAGATCTTTCCACTTCGCGCAGTCCCAAACATTAATTTATTCGCATAACCTTCTTTTCACACAATAGCATCTTAATCCAAGTGTTCAAAGATTTAATATACTTACGTCATGGTTTTTGGGTGATAAAAGGTATCTTCTAAAACTCCCAATTACCCTACATTAATCATCAATGTGGGCAAGTCTTTTTATTCCAAGAGTGTACATAATATGTGCATGTTATGAATCTAGAGAATAATGTTTCTTAGAATAAAGTGTAGACCTTTGATACAAGAGTAAATGAATGCATCTAATAAACTCAAATTTTAATCACTAAAGGCAATATGACATCTAAGATTCAAGACTCAAACCTCTATTGAAACCATAATCAAATCTCACACAATCAATTCAATTAACAATAGCATCAGCTGAGAGCACAGTATAAATAACTCATGTCTTAGCTGATTCAATCTAAATCATACTCAACCTTTACAAAGCAATCAAAATGGAAATGATATCAATCTGAGTGTTCGATAGCAATAACCAAATGCTTACAGTTGATTAAATCAATATGATTCACTGTCTAAATAATTGAATATCAAATAGGTGTAAATCAAATCCAATGACAGTGTTGTAAAACATGTAAAGGAAATACACTACTTCAGTAGATGAAAGCGGTAATTAGTGAATAAGATAAACTCATAGAAAACAGGAAAATTATCAAACCAATCAAACTTGTGAGAACTTGGAATATATAACACAAGGAAGCAGTTTAATCCACCAGAGGTCGGGCCCTTAGCCACTAGCAAACACTTTTGAGCTACTTCAGAGAACACGAATGAATAGCAACTTCAATTATATATTAATAAAT
The DNA here is from genome assembly GCA_000404065.3 of Pinus taeda. Taxonomy (NCBI): domain Eukaryota; kingdom Viridiplantae; phylum Streptophyta; class Pinopsida; order Pinales; family Pinaceae; genus Pinus; species Pinus taeda. The sequence goes on from APFE030657452.1 coordinate 136,129, forward strand.
GAACTTTAGTAGCATTACAATATGATCGTGTTCTCGAACAACACAAGTCTGTAAATTAAATTTACAATTTGAAAAAAAAGAGATCCATCCCCTGTATTACTACAATCATTTTGTTTTATAGTCACAACTAATTTCTATCTTTAGACACCTTTCCTATTTCATGTTGATCCTCCTGATTTGTCCTCCGCCCTGTCCACAACCGACAGGTTCCATCCTTCATTTGTTGGTTTATGTTGTTCGATCGTTAAGGAACAACAACTGTTCCTTTCATCATTTTTTTGCATAAAGAGGATTAAAAGTTAGTTATGATAGCTAAACCTTAACTACGAGTAGTTCATCCATTTCTTATCACAATCCATCAATATATTAGCATATTAAGATATGAAAAAGATAAGAAATGAGGAAAAAGGTGATGAAATTAATAGTAAATACATACCCATTTCGTAACTAAACATACTCCTCTACTTACCCTATTTCATGTCCTCATGAAAAGTAAGTAATTCTGATGCAGTGCAGTGAAAGAGTAGGCTAGAGAAGGAGAGTCAAAAATTGGTCTAAAACCATGATGTCGAGCCAGGAGCACAAAGGCGGGCCCTTCCTTCCCTTTCGGAAATTCGTAGATAGCCTGATAACCTTCAGGAGGATACCAAATGATGGGGCTATGAAACCGACATCCTAACCAATAAGGTTCTTCTCTCAAAATAAGGTTTCTATAGGTGAAAGAATGGGTCGTAGCTACTTTAAAATTTCTGTAATTAAAAGGCTCCCTATCTTTCACGCTACTAGTGGAGACCATCCACCTGAGCTTGGATGTAACCAGAGAGCTTTCGTGAATGGAGTGGAAATATGATACTCCGTTCTATACAATCTCCTTATGAATGGGCCCCAAAATTTTAATCACCCTTTCCCTTGTCATTAGACTCTTATGGTTGGCAAGCATTTGTAAAGGGTGCTTGGGTTCACTTCTTACCCAAAGATCTAATCCATGTTCATGTCTTTGGAATGAATTATGAGCTTTAAAACATTTATGTTGGTTAACTAAAAATGAGATAAAGGCCTGAAATTGAACATCTCTCACAAAAGGGTTAGGGTTCTTTTCCACCTTGTTCTCTAATACAAAATTGTGCAGGTAAAATTCACAAAGAAGCCTTTGAACCTTTAGACCATGTTATTTGCAGCAAATTGTAAAATCTTCAATTTTTCTTAATTCAATTGGTTTTCCAGCTCTCATGGCTTTAATTTTCAACAACAGGTATCATTCTAACAAAAAACAAGGCATAATTGGTGGCGGGAGACCTACATGTGAAGACATCTGTATATAGTGAGCAGGTTGTGTCTGTCCAACCTATGACTCTATATAGTTTGAGCTTGATCTTTTCTATTTTCTCTTCTACCTTTCTGCATCTATCAAAAGTCTCTCTCTCTCTTGCATTCTTTCCCGAAGCTGTCTCTGCAGCTCTTGATATTTCTATTGGGAAATAGTTTCTTGTTCAAGCCATTCTAACATGAGCTGAGCTTGTGCTAATTCTTCCTAAAGATTCAGTATAATGGGGTCATAGTGTGTTGTGATGTCCTTGGCTTGTATGCCTGTCTGAGTGCTTATGCTATTAGAAGGGATGTTTTCTGTCTGAATTTATTTATTATGGGAGGTCCAAACCTCCATCTGAGTAGCCATGCTATAAGAGGGCACATCCTCTATCTGAGTAGCTATGTCAACTAAAATTGCATGTTGTTCCTCTTGGGTGATGACTCTTTGAGTGGGTATAGGCTTAGTTTGAATTCTTGTAGCCTTACCTTCATATAACTTTGTTTGTATGGCCACATTTACTATCTCTGGGGTATTGTTTGAAACCTTTCCCGTTGTGATTTCTTTTATTTTTCTTCTGAGCCTCCTGACCATTTTGTGAAGCTTCTACTGTTCTTTTCTTAGTTTCTTCAATTTGGCTTTATACCTTTTTGGAGGAGTAACTGGTCTGCTGGTAGTTTCCTTAATAGCTTCTATTTGTAAAGATCCTGGTTGTTCATCCTGGCTCTATTCCAATAAGACCATGTCTCTAGATTGATTATCAGCTTCCCAAATAATCCTAGCTCTACTTCTTCTTCTTGGCCTATGTTTTCTATGTTTAGGCCTACTTAACTATTTTCCATTGGGAGCATGTCACCAGATTGGTTCTTTACTTCAAGAATGGCCTTTGCATTTGCTTCTGCTTCGCAACTTGCATCTTTGGAGGGAGATGGAATTCTGGTATAGCTAGAATTCCTAGGAGATTGGGTTTCTCCTAAGTTAAGATTGAGCAGTCCTTCAGGCTGCATGTATACATTCATGTTGGCCAGGACCTGGGCCTTCTTGAAATTGTGCAACAGATCACCTTGGGGACTCATATTTGGTGTTCAGGGAAGTCCCAATTCATTTCTTTGTTCATCTCCATAATGCCCTGTTCCTTCCTCAAGTTTTGATTCAGGGTTATCTTTTTCTTCTGCCTCTAGCTGCAAGTATTGTTCACTAACTGGGCTAGATAATTCTATGGGTTGACTAATGTTTCCTTGAGGATTTTCATACCTTCCTTGTTTTGAACTCAACCTTTTGGATCGTCTACACTTGTGAGGTATGCTTCCTAAAAGGGCAGTCATCTTTCTTTTTGGAACAGGGTTAGGTGCTGGCAGGGCTATACCTCCTTCAAGGGCTAATATTAGATCATCCCAGGTTGATTATTGCTGGGAAAGGTTATAGCTAACTATTAACATGATCAAAAAATGGTGACTAACTATTGTTTCTATGTGTTGGGACCATCTCAGCCTCTCGGCAATGTCATGCAGTAATGAATTCAACAGTGCAGGCAAATTAATGAAGGATTTTTGTTTTAAAAATGCCAAAAGTTTGAGTTGTCACGGCCTTACCATGTCTTTATGCCCATTGTAGGTAATATAGATTTGGACAATTCAGGACAATTCTCCCCATCGCTCTCTAAGAAAGGATTCCCGAATGCCTTTTCCCTTCTTGATTAGCTCCTGTCCTTTGTCCCTAAAAGCCTTGATAGCATCATGCAGCTTCAATTGCTTACCAGCCCATACTAGTCCTTCTGCCGGAAACCCCGACAGTTTTGCTATCACAGCGTCTGGCACAATCATTTGTCTACCTCTTACCACTGATTGTCCATTCTATATATTTTGTAAAAATTCGATCACAATTTCCTCATTGGGGGGTTGAAATCTCATAAAATATGTTATCCATCCTGCACAAGCTAGAATTTCCCTGGCTTCATCAGAGACAACCAATGTTAAAGGTTCTCGGCGTACTATTCTTCCTCCCATGGTGCTTGAATTTTGCAATCGATTAGTGTATCGGAGATAGCACAGTAACGAATGGAACCAAGCGATGGAACAACAAATGGTTTTAAAGGTTCTATAAGGTGATACTTTATAAGCATAAATACTGTTATCAAGGACTACTATAATGCCACATGCTCTGTGATCATGGGATCTCATATTGTTCTACAAAATCAAATGAAAAGATGAAAACACATGCACAAGTATACTGGAGGTCCTCGTCCCCCTTCAAAATAATAGGTCACCTACGACCGAATGAATGAAAGGATAACGCACTGGCGGAGAAGTACAGGGTGATGGATTGGGTAATGAAAGTGGAAAGGTATGCATATTAATGAAATGATCATAAAGGATATTGAAGTGATGAAAACAAGATGTGTAATGAGAATTATCAATAAGTGATAAGATGTCATGAGGTTATGCGACAAAGAAAAAGGACAGCATACACAGGAAATAATAATTTACCGCCATTTTCCCACTTAAAATTGTTTTTATTGATTAAAAAGATTAACTCATGCATAAAGTTTCAAGGTAAGTTATGGACATAATCTCTCTGTAGAAAAGATAAAAACATAAGAAGAGGGCATTATAATAATTATTGATGTAAAATAAAACTTCAATACCATCAACAGAGGTTCTGTTGCCTGCAGGCATACATAGCCTCGATAGAGTTGCTTTCTAACCCTTGGGAACCATGGTCCTTTATGTATAATTGGGAAAGTGCATTATGATGTCCATAGTAGAGACCAATGTGTTGGCATATTAACCAGATGAAGACATTGCCATTCATTGGGAAGTAGCGAGAGTGGTTAGGCTAGCTCGTGATGAGACTTCCTGTTCCAAGGACTTTGTTTCTTGATAAATCCATTGGAAGGTGTGGTGGCCATAGTGGGAATAGCACTTCACTCCTTCCTTATTATCATGGTAGGATGGCTTATAATGAGACCACCTATCCTCCATTTGTGGAAAAAAATCATAAAATTGTTAGTGAATAGATATATATATATATATATATATATATATTCTTTTTACACTCCCCATTTTATATATAGAGGGTGGCTCAACACTCCTTAAGAGTAGGGATGGTGGAAGAAGTTTGAACACATCAATAGAAAAAAATAAACCCATAATCTTATTGACACTAAACAAAGAGAATTATACAAGATATGGGAGAACTAGCATGGTACAGATAATCAATCAGTTTGATTTGTAGGGGAAATGAGCTCAGTGGAGTGATATAGGTAATTCTTTCCTTTCTTTCTCAATCAACACAAAATAGTCTTGTTAAAGATGATAATATTCAAGATATTTTCCTATTCCAGTAGACTCCATACTTGTTGTCCTTAAATATGAATTTTTCTTTTATGCCATAAAGAGGATCATAAAGAGTGGACTGGGATGGTCTAGGGATGATCATGCAAGAAAGAGAAAAAGGGTGTTCTCAAAAATACGCACAAGTTGTTGTTCACTGAAGGGAACAACGAAATAAAACCCACACAAAAAGTGTTGTTCCTTATAGGGAACAACAACTATTCCTTGTAGGGAACATCAAATAAAAATACACAAAATAAGTGTTGTTCCTTATAGGCAACAACAGTTGTTCCTTGTAGGGAAAAACAAAGAAAAATAAACGTAGAAAAGTGTTGTTCCCTATAGGGAACAATAGCTTTTCCCTGTAGGGAACAGTAGTTGTTCCCTGTAGGGAACAGAAAATAAAACAAACACAAAACGGTGCCATTCCCAACAATACACATGAAAATTGATGTTCCCTATAGGGAACAACAGATGTTCGCGATAAGGAACAACAAAGAAAAATGCACGAAAAAAGTGTTGTTCCCTAAAGGGAATAGCAGTTGTTCCCTGTAGGGAACAATAGAGAAAAATACACATGAGAAGTGTTGTTCCCTATAGGGAACAAAAGCTATTTCCTGTAGGGAACAACAAAGTACAATGCTCACGAAAAGTGTTGTTCCCTATAGGGAATAACAAAGGAAAATATACACGCAAAAGCATTGTTCCCTATAGGGAACAATAGATGTTCCTTGTATGGAACAACAAAGAAAAATACTCACAAAAAAGTGTTATTCCCTAGAGGGAATAGTATTTGTTCCCTGTTGTTATCGGGAATTCTAGTGTCCATTCAGAGCTACTAGTCCCACTAAGACGGGTAGCTATCTTAGAAACAAGCAAACTAAAGTTACTTTCGTTTTCCTTTATGAGAAGTAGATAGGAGAGGAGCAAAGAATACCAACCTCAATCTTTCGCTTGGTTCCTTTCTTGTTCCTTCTCCCCTCTGACAGATCTTTGCCACTCCTTCTTTGCTTACCTTGCTTCAAAGAGTACCTATAAAGTCAAAGCGACATAATACCTTCAAAGTACTGGGATCTACAATCATAAACAATATAGGACCGGATATATATTGACCACACAAATGCATATATCATCAAAGGTACAAGAATGTGGAGGAAAACTCGAATAGCTTTATTGATAGAAAGAGTAGAAGAGAGGATTACAACCCATTGATCTGACCCAGCATCATCCTCCCAGCATGAAAGCCCTTCTTCACCTCATGAAAAGCTTATATCACCCAACACTATGATGTTCCACTAGGAAACCAACAACACTTCCTTACAAGATACAAAATTCCAGCCTCTAGATCTCTGGGATGACTGGGATTTTGATTAGTGTCCTCTCTCTGATAATTCTTGGTACCACTTGGAGATTCATGATCTCTTACTCATCCCTGGGCGAATTCAGAGAGGCAAGTGTCACAGGAGAAGTTTCTAGAAGATTCCATGATCATCCACCTTGCAAACTGTCTCTGCCGTTTGTCTACTCTCGCCCATCGCACCCTATAGAAGGGATTTTTAGTATGCATCGCATTTTTTGCATGTGACAAGTGAGATGCATCGCACCCTTAGCACTGAGTTGTTTGTATGGTCCAGTTTTGACCAGTTCTGAGCAGGTTTCCATGGAGAACTTCTGGGAGATGATGTAATCAGCTGACCTTGTTCCTTTAGGGTATGAAACAACACCTTTAGGGACTCATAAGCCCTTGGTTTATGGACATTTATGACTGGGGTAGCAATGCCCAAATATGTCTATAACACTTGTAGGGAACAAGAAAGGAAAATGTACATGAAAAACTGATGTTTGCTAGGGGGAACAACAATTGTTCCCTGTAGGGAATAACAAAGTAAAATACGCACAAATTTTTTTTTTCCCTAGAGGGAATAGTAGTTGTTCCCTATAGGGAATAGTAGTTGTTCCCTATAGGGAACAACAAAGGAAAATCAGAAAAAAAAAACTAATAAATAATCTACTATTCTAAGAAAATCCAATCAAATGGAAAGAAAATAGATAAGCAATTTTATGTACATGTTTCAAAAAGATAAATTCTTCACTGTACTGGTGCTGTAGAAGAGTTTCCCTCTTCAGCAAGAATTTGTATCGTAGAATCATCACGTATCTATTGGCAAAAGGATTCCCTTGTAAGTGGTTTGTGATAGAGGCGTACTCGATGTCCATTTTCTTTAAAACAGTGGCCAGACCCATAAATGGTGGCTAATGTAAGGGTGCCATTATCGTGAACCTCTTGTATCTCATAGGGACCTAACCATCTAGTCTAGAGTTTGCCCGGGAAATCCTGGACCTAGAATCATATAGAAGTACCCAATCACCTTCATGGAATATCTTTTTCTTGATGAGGGCATCATGCCATTTTGCACTTTGTTATTAGATCAGTGCAGTATGCTAAAGATTTGATAGCGATATTTCATTCCAATTCATTAATTTGATGTAGTCTATTAATCCGTGCTTCATTCAGATCCAGGCCTACTTCTTGGGCTATCCTCAATGTCTGCATTTCAAATTCTATTGGGAAGATAGGTTCTTTGCCAAACACTAGCTGATATGGGCAGTATCTTGTGGTATTCCTCCAAGTTGTGCGATATGTCCACAGGGCTTCTGGAAATCGGGTAACCTAGTCATGTATATGCGAGGCAACTATCCTTGTTAGTATGGCCTCGATTACTTTGTTGGTACTTTCTACCTGGCCGTTTTCCTGCGGGTGGTAAGGAGATGTGGTTATGTGTAAAATGTGATGATTTTTTAATGTAGCAATGATGTTATGGCCTAGAAATTGTGGCCCTCAATCCGTAATTATTTCTCTGGGCAAGCCATACTGCATGAAAATTTCGAAAAGAAAATGGATTACTTTGTCCTCGGTTTCCCTTGGTAATGCTTCTACCTCCACCCATTTAGTCACATATTCCGTTGCAACGAGTATATATGTCTTTTGATTAGATGATGGGTTTATTGGGCCAATGAAATCTAATGCCCAGTGTTCAAAAGGTTCGATGACTAACCATGGATGTAGGGGTATCTCATCAAACTAGCCAGGGCAGCCCATTCTTTGGCAGCTATCGCATGCTTGGACAAATTTCTTGGCATCCTTAAAAATGGTGGGCCAATAATAGCCCATCTGTAAGACTTTATGTCTAGTCCTATGGTTTGCAAAATGTCCACCGTAAGGTCCATTGTGGCAGGATTTTAGGATATCATAGATTTCGTCTTCTCTAACACACCTGTGGATATGCATATCGGCTCTTCTGTGAAGGAGGTATCCTCTGATCCAGGAGAATCGAGTGTGCGTTGCACTATTAATTTTCTTTCTTTGGGTGTCAGGTGCTTGGGTAATTTTCCCACTGCTAGGTAATCCATGACATCTACATACCACGGTGTTTTCATAGTTACAACAAATAGGTGCTCATTGGGGAACTGGTCTTCTACTACCACTGTGTCATCTGTTTTTGGCACACATGAGAGGAATTCTACCACCAAATTTTCCTTTCCTAGTCAATCCTTGATTGTTATGTCAAATTCCTGCAAAAGGATTAACCATCATGTCACTTTTCCATTCGTAATAGTTTTATTAGCTAAATATTTGATAGCAGAGTTATTAGTATACAAAACCACAAGGTATCCTATTATATAGTGTCTGAATTTGTTAATAGCATAGATTACAGCTAGAAACTCTTTCTTGGTCACGGTGTAATTCAACTCAGCAGGAGTTAATTTGTTTTTGGTGTAGTATATCGCATAAGGTTTCTTATCTTCCTCTTGGCTGAGGACTACTCCAATGGCTGTATCTGATGCATCAGATGAAATCTAAAATGGTAAATCCCAGTTTGGGCCCCGTAATACTGGGGCTGTTGATACTAGCGATTTTAATTCTTCAAAGGAAATGTCACAATTGTCAGTCCATATTTCCTATCAAATCATATAGTGGTGCAACAATTTGGGAGAAATTCTTTATAAATCTTAGATTATATCGAGAAAATACCAAAAAACTATGTACCTCAGCTTGAGTGCAGGGGGTAGGTATTAAAAGGATTATCTAAATTTTTGTTGGATCTACCTAGAATCCAATTGTTGAGATGTAATGACCTAGGACGAGGCCATTGGTCATCATCATGTGGCATTTCTTGTGGCTTAAGTAGAGCCTAGTAGCAATGCATATTTCCAGGACTTACTCTGGTGTCTGTAACGCCAGCTCGAAGTAATCTCCATAGGGTGTAAAATCATCCATGTACACCTAGAGTCCCTCGTTTATCAAGTCTGCAAAAATGCTGAGTATGGCTCTCTGGAATGTGGCAAGTGAATTGCACAGTCCAAAAGGCAATACCTTATAAGAAAATGTCCCCCAGGGGCAGGTAAAGATAGACTTATCTTGGTCTTCAGGGGCAATTTGGATTTGCTTGTAGCCACTAAAGCCATCTAGGAAAGAGAAATTCTTTTTACTTGGCAATGTGTCTAGAACATGGTCGATGAATAGGAGGGGAAAATGATATTTTTATGTTGCTTTATTAAGCTCTTTGTAATCGACACATATATGCCAGTTCCCATTCTTTTTAGGAACCACAACTAATGGAGAAACCCATTTGCTATCAGATATAGGATAGATGAAATTTACATCTAACAGCTTTTGTAGTCTATCTTTAATAACATCCTTTAGGTGAGGGTTTAATCTTCATTGAGGTTATCGAATGGGTCTCTCATATTTCTTAGTATAGATGTGGTGCATACATAATTAGGGGTCAATCCCTTTCATATCCAGGTAATCCCAAGCGAAAGCCTCTTTATTTTTTCTAAGGAGTTGAATAAGCCTCTACTGTTGGTCATTAATCAGGTTTTTGTTAATGTTTAGGACTTTCCCTAGCTCAATTTCAATGGATTTGCTGTTATAAACAGTTGTTGTTGGTATTGTTTGCTCATTGACATCTTTTAAGGGATCTTCTTCAATTTCGTTATCCAGGGCTACTTCAATCATGTGACATTTTAGATTAGATACGATAGTTGGGTGGTTAATGTAATTGTTAATAATTTCATATTACTTTTGATTCTTAAATTCAAGAGTGTCTTCTACAATTAGTGGTTTCCTAGTTTCCTAGTTTTTACTATAGTTAGACTTGGCTAAGATGGAGGATGTAAAGCTAGGTTCTTCACATTACTTCCTCTTGCTATAGTCATATTGCCTATTTGACATCTTATATAAGAATTTGCATTCGCTAGCCAAGGTCTTCCTAATATTAGAGGATGCCCATCTAGATAGTTTCTAAGATTAATAATCAGGAAATCTATTGGGTATTCCCAAGAATCTATAGACACCATTACATCCTGTAATGTCACTTCTAGTTTGACAACTGATCAGTCAGCAAGTTCTAGCAAGGTCATTGTTATAGACATATTTGGGCACTACAACCCCAATCATATATGTCCATAAACCAAGGGATTCTGAGTCCCTAAAAGTGTTGTTTCATACCCTAAGGAAACAAGGTCAGTTGATTACATCATCTCCCAAAAGTTCTCCATGGAAAACTGCTCAGAACTGGTCAAAACTAGACCATACAGACTGCTCAGTGCAAACGGTGTGATGCATCTCACGTGCCACATGCAAAAAGTGTGATGCATACTGAAAAGCCCTTCTGTAGGGTGCGATGGGTGAGAGTAGACAATTGGAAGAGACAGTTTGCAAGGTGGGTGATCATGGAATCTTCTAGAAACTTCTCCTGTGACACTTGCCTCTCTGAATTCGCCCAGGGATGAGTAAGAGATCATGAATCTCCAAGTGGAATCAAGAACTATCAAAGAGAAGGCACTAATCAAAATCCCAAAAGCTGACTCACCCCCCTGCAATCATCTATATATGGATCCCTCATCCCAGAGATCCAAAGGCTGGAATATTGTAAGGAAGTGTTATTGGTTTCCTGGTGGAACATCATAGTTTTGGGTGATCTAAGCTTTTCATGAGGTGAAGAACGAATTTCATGCTAGGAGGATGATGCTAGGTCAGATCAATGGGTTGTAATCCTCTCTTCTAATCTTTATATCAATAAATTTATTCAAGTTTTCCTCCACATTCTTGTATGTTTGATGATATATGCATTTGTGTGGTCAATATATATCTGGTCCTATATTTTTTATGACTGTAGTTCTCTATAATTTGAAGGTATTATGCTACTTTGACTTTACAGGTACTCTTTGAAGCGGGGCAATCAAAGAAGGACAACAAAGATCTGTCAGAGGGGAGAAGGAATAAGCGAGGAACCAAGCAAAAGATTTAGGTTCGTATTCTTCACTCTTTTCCCATCTACTTCTCATAAAGGAAAACGAAAGTAACTTTAGTTCTTTTGTTTCTAAGATAGCTACCCATCTTAGTGGGACTAGCAGCTCTGCATAGACACTAGATTTCCTGATAACAAAATGGCGACTCTACTGGGGAACGAATAGCTTGTTTGCTTTATAAACTACAGATGGAGCTTGAAGTTAAGCCAACTAGCCTTTGAACTGCATTTTCTATGCAAGTGAAAAGTAGATCAATGTTGCTTTAGTCTATCTCCAGGTTATAAGCTGAACAATGGATTTGCAAACATCCTAATTTCTCTGGTGTTGGCTCAAGTAACCTCATTAGATCAGACCCTGTGATTTGTATTTACTAACTATCATTAGATCGGCCTAAATCCCTAAACTAAGCTGCAAACCATGACCAAGAAGCAAGTTGAAGTCTCATCCTTGGACCATCGCACCTTCTCCTCTTGGGAATCTGGATGCATCACGCCTCCCATGTGCAGTAGGTGAGATGCATCACTCTTTCCATGTGTTACAAGTGTGATGATTAGATAAGACTATTTCTACTTCCAAATTTTGGTTTTTTGTTCACTCTCTTCATCTTTATTTAGGAGTTTTGTTGTCTGTGATCAGTATACCACTATGGAAACTCCCTTTCTTTGCATGATTCAGCCTCCATTGTACAAAGAACTGTAAATGTTTTTATGTATTGTTCACCATTTATGGTTCTCCTTTACAAAGAAGTAGCGTAATCAAATTGGCGTCTTTTGATTTGGAAATGTTGCAAGTGTCGTTTTCAATCAAAGAAAAGAATCCCACTGTTTTTGATGGTCGATTTCATTGTTACTCTTTATTTGATTTGAATTAATAGTCTTTCAAGTGTCAAAAGCAATTTTCAATTCAAAATCGCAAAGTGTTGTCATTATCTTCCTTTCGTCTTTTGAAAAGATAATCGTTACTATTGTCGCTTGAAGTAATTCAGATTTGTACTTAGCATTCTTTTTGTCATTCACACATTAAGAAAGTAGAAAACAAATACATGCATGTGCATTTGCATTTAGACTGCTTATTGATTTTGGTTTAGGACAATGCATCTAGTGTGTGCTCTCTGCTCTATGTTGAAAGAATCCCGCTTCTCTTTCCTTAGTAGCTAGGATTTTCATTGCAAAAATAATATTAAACGATTGTTTATCATCTTAGATTACATTTTAGGAATTGTATATCTACAAAACAGTGAACCTAAAAAGGTGATCTTATTAAGAAAGATCACTGTAAATACATCAATGAAAAATAAAAAGCTTTGGAACCTAAGCACACAATTTAGAATCTAGGCTAGAGACGTATTCCGGTGTCAAGAAGCCTGGTACAACACTTCATTGTAGTTGGGTGAGTCCTCCTCTTTGAGATGACAAGTGCTGTACAGACTTATGTTCCACGTACCGTCGAGCATATATTGGGAGACCACAATAGGCTATATCCCTTTATCCTTAGAAGTCGTGTCGCCGCCCTATTGATACAATGCACTGAACCTAGATTTGGGAAGATTGACTATCGTACCGTAAAAAGTATTCTGCAGTTTTGCGATTGGTTTGGTAATCCCTCTGTCTAGATTTCCAGAGTAGTCCCTTTCATTCCTTTTCAGACTCCTTAAAGGAAAAGGTCCATCTGAGCACTTGTCACTTCGGGCTCATTAAAAATCGAAGGCAAATAGAGTCACCTTTAGATTTTTCTCGACTCTTAAAAATTGAAAAACCAAGTTGTGTCAAAGCGTCATAAAATTTATTTTGATTTGAATAACATCATTGTTCCCTCGTTGGTCTTAGGCTGAGAAAAATGGAGTCCACCAACAAAGGATTTCCCCTTGGGGGAAATCCTATTCCTTTCTCCTCTTGGGGAGATGTTGGTGCACCTCATATGGCCACATTGTCCCTCCCAGGACTAACAATCAGCTTGCCAATATGGCTCTTCTCGACCTCTGTCATTCAAACCACCGTGATTCCTGAGCAATCAAGTTAGCAACTAGATGATACTAGAGTTACCCCCCAATCTTGTGCTTTTATTATTTCTCCCTCCCCTCCTTCCTCTTTGCTTGGTGAAGCTGGTAAAGCTAAAAACCAAGTAACTGAGAAGAAGAAGAAAGGGAAGGAGAAAGAGAAGAAGAAGAAGGAGCCTAAGGCAAAAAGGGGCAACCATGCATCATCTAGTGAAAATCCATACATTGCACTGTCCAAACCTAAGTCTCCATGTATCATTTGAAAAGGAGACCACTATCATCGAGATTTTCCTTGCATCCCTCAGATCTTAAGGGACTGGTCTCCTTGTTTGCACAATCCGGTGTCGTCAACCTTTGACGATCATGTTGAGAGTACACTGTCAACTAGTGAAAATGAAGTCTCGGAAAATATAAATTTCCTTGTAGACTGTGTGAAGGTGATCATGATGTCCACCGTCGTCCCTTCCTGGAGGAAGCTAAAAGAGTCTTGGATAACCATCCTACTTCACTGCTATGGCTTCCTCCTGGGTACAAGAAACTCTTGCTGATTCCATCACTAGTTGAAAATCCGACTGACACAACTTTGTGGTCAGTCGAAGCATCTATCATTGAAGATAAACCTTCTGAGTCAACACCAAACCAAAGTCAACAGGTCGAGATGGTAGTCGACCTGGTCTTGTCATCAAAAGGTCCATATTTAGATGATACAGTCACCAAAGAGAATGAGAACGATGTCGTTCAAGTTATTTTCATAAACATAGAATCCGATGAACATGGGGGCAATATACCTGTTCCTTTACCATAGGAAGGAAGTTCATCAGAGTCATATCCAACCGTTTATTCAGTCCCACCTCTAAGCAACCTAGTCATTTCCTTCGATTGGAATCTACTAGGCAGACCCCGTCTACCATCTAATGTACCATTCTGAATCATTGTACAAGCTTACAGAATGGTCATGGTCGATACTATCATAGATGAAGGTGCTTCTGTGAGTATCCTTTTCTCAACTACTTGGAAAGCGATTGGTTCACCATCACTTCTACCTGGGATGAGAAATCTGATAGGCTTCGACAAAGGAACCAGTCGACCATTAGGGATCCTTCCAAGTTTACCTATAACTTTGAGAAGGAAAATTGTTTATCTAAACGTATTGGTAGTCCAAGGACCTTTAGATTATAATCTACTCCTTGGGCATGACTATGTTTATAGCATGGGAGCCATTGTCTCCTCACTCTTTCGAGTAATGTGTTTTTTGCATGAATGCCGAGTGGTCCAGCTTGTAGACCAACTTTCATTCCTCGACTCACACATAGCTAATAGTTGAATTGTTGAAAATAATACTGAGAGGGGGGGGTGAATCAGTATTATCTAGTCCTTTTACCAAATCTTCCTTATTTATACTTTGAATTATTTTTGCATATCAGTACCATAAAATAATGAGCATGAACAAGAAAAACAGACAGTCACATCAAATAACACCAGATATAAGGTGGAAACCCAATGTGGGTGAAAACCACCTGCTGCAATATGTCTCTATCTTCTTTCAAAATAGAAACTCCTTTTACAATGGTCTTGTACTGGTGCAGTCCTTTACTAGTACGCAGGCTGCAACCTGCAGAGAGCTACAACTCTCTCTCGTTTTCCAGTCTCACCTGGAAGGGAGCTACAATCCCCTACTTCTTTACAAGGATCACTTTTCATAAATTTTCAAACTGGATCCATATACATCAAATGATCATCAAGTGCATATAAATTACAGTCAGCTGCAGTAACCAGATCAAAATAATAGAACTGAACCCAGAACACTTTATCAACAGAAAAATTCAGTCAACAGAAGATCTTAAGTCAGATACGCAGTTTTCCTTTTACTGGCCTGCGTCGCTACGCACTTCACCCTTTGCTTCTCTGCGTATACCTGCAGAGCTCCTTCTGCTGCACTACGTGACCACGCACTGCTTCTTCTACTGCGCTGCGAACAGTACGCACCCAAATACACTATCGCGCCGCGTACTTCACTGAAGGCACGCACCCAAAGACACTATCGCGCCACGTACTGTTTCTGTGCGTACACACCTGAACCACCGTCGCTCTGTGTACCCACGCACTGCTCCTTCATTGCCTTAGCATACCCACACACTGTGCCTTTATCGCCCTTGCGTACCCACGCACTTATCCTTCTTCTGCTCTGCGTACCTATGCAGAGGCACCGTTAAACACCTGCATACATCAGATTAGGGCTAAATTTACAGATCACCACTGTGCTACAGTTAGACAGATGCCCAGATCTGATCAAGTGCTCGGAGATCACCCTTTACAGATTTGCCTTCCACTTCACTTTCATATAGATCAAGCTTTTTGGAACAATAACCCAAATATTTCAGATCTTAAGATATTCAGCCCAAAAGCATACTAAGCCAAATGATCTCCTTTGCTTTATATAGGCAAGCTCTTCCTCAAATCAAGGATCATGGGGCTCAATAATAATAATAAAATAAAATAATACCATGGGCCAGAACCATGATATCACAATACCGTCGGCTAAATACCAAGGGTTAAACATAAGGAACCCCACGTGTGCGCGCTTTACTGCCTTGAAGTGTGTGCACTGTGGGTACACACCTCATGAATGGGTAACCTGCGTGTCTGGACAGGGTCCCTGCATAGCGTACCTGCAGGTACGCATCTTTTGAACTGTTCTCCTGTGTACATCTTAATTTTCATCATATTGAGAGCCCTTTCCATGGGTGTTGCCATCAAGTACAACATCTGTAACCTATAACCATACTAGAAACATAATGCCAACAATCTCCCCCTTTGGACTTGATGGCAACCTCAAAAACTTCAGCGACATTCTCCCCCTTTGACATCAAGGGCAAAGGGTTATGCTCCCCCTAAGAACATGCTCCCCCTGAACCTGCCATAATCCACCAGAAACCATTAATGACTAAGAAAGAGATAGAAACATATTTCAGCTATATTCAGACCAGCTCCCATGATATCCTTTTGTACATCCTCCATAATTCCAACAATGCATTATATACTCCCCCTGAACCTGTGCCGCAACCCAGCATATGTACGCATATACCCTAGATGAACCATGCGTACAACCAACAATCAGAAGAGTTTCAACAATAAGATGATGCATCAACAACCCCCAGCTTTTGCCTGAGGTATTCAAAAGTCTCCCTGGGCAATGGTTTGGTGAGAATATCAGCAACTTGTTCCTTAGAAGGAACATACTCCAACTTGACTTTCTGTTTAAGCACTTGTTCCCGGAGAAAATAATACTTGATTGGTATGTGCTTGGTTTTTGAATGCATGACAAGATTCTTTGTGATGCTGATTGCACTTGTGTTATCGCATAAGATGGAGATAGGTGGTGTACAAGTGATTTGAAAATCCTGCAAGGTTTGCATCATCCAAAGGAGTTGAGTGCAACAAGATGCAACAGCAACATATTCCACTTCAGCTGTGGATAAGGCAATCGAAATCTGTTTCTTGCTGAACCAAGATACTAATCTGGAACCCATAAAGAACGCACCACCACTTGTGCTCTTCCTGTCATCCACGCTTCCGACCCAATCTGCATCTGTATAAGCATGAAGTGTGAGATCTGTATCTCTAGGATACCATAAGCCATAATTTTGTGTCCCTTGAAGATATTTGAAAATTCTCTTCACTGCCTGAAGATGAGTCTCCTTTGGATTTGCCTGAAATCTTCCAACTATTCCTACTACATGCATGATGTCCAGTCGGGTACCTGTCAAATAAAGTAGACTTCCAATCATAGATCTGTAGGTTGGTTGATGTACTGCTGCAGATTCATCATTTGCACTGAGGCTACATCCTATGACCATGGGAGTACATACTGGTTTTGCATCATCCATGCCATATTTCTTCAAGATCTGTTTGAGATACTTGGTTTGAGATAAAAAGATTCCTCCTTCTTTTTGTTGGATTTGCAAACCAAGGAAATATGTCAGTTCTCCCAGCAAGGACATTTCAAATTCTTTCTGCATGACCAAGGCAAAGCTTTGACTCATCTCTTCTTCATTGCTGCCAAAAATAATGTCATCTACATACACAACAAGTATTAGCAATTTGTCATTTTCAACTTTTATATAAAGATTGCTATCTACTGATCCTTTTGAAAAACCTTGTTGTGAAGATATTTATCCAAATGATAGTACCAAGCCCTTGGAGCTTGTTTGAGCCCATAGAGAGCCTTTTTCAATCTGCATACAAGATTTGGATCATTTCCAAGAATGAACCCATCTGGCTATTCAATGTATACTTCTTCTTCCAAGTCTCCATTCAGAAAGGCTTATTTCACATCCATTTGAAATACTTTGAAGTTTTGAAAACTTGAGAGAGCAAGGAACATTCGAATGGCCTCAAGTCTTGCAACGAGAGCAAAGGTTTCTTCAAAGTCTATTCCTTCTTGCTGCGCATACCCTTTACAAACAAGTCTGGCCTTGTTTCTAATTACTTCTCCATTTTCATTCAATTTATTTTGGAAGACCCATTTTGTTCCGATAACATTCTTATCCTTTGGTCTAGGAACCAGTTCCCAAGTGTTGTTCCTTTCGATTTGCTCAAGTTCTTCATCCATTGCTTTTATCCAGCATTCATCTTCGCATGCCTCTTTCACATTTTGTGGTTCAGTAGAGGAGAGTAATGCCAAATAGCTTGAGGCTTCTGCAACTGTTCTTCTTGTTTGTACACCTGCTTCTTTCTGCCCCATAATCTGAGATTCTGGATGATTCTTCTGAACATATCTGGATGGAGTCTTTTCTTCTATTCTTGTCTGCTCCTCTGGATCTTCTTGAGGTTCTTCTTGAGGTTCTTTTTCATCATTTTGTCATTGAGGGTATCCTTCATCTTCTTCGATGTCTTCATGATGTACTTGTCTAGGAATGTATCCCTTCTCATCAATCACTACATCAATGCTTTCAACAATTCTGCCAAGTCTTTTATTGTAGCACTTGTATGCTTTGCTATGTGGAGAGTAACCAAGAAGAATGCCTTCATCTGCTCTAGGTTCAAGTTTGCCAAGCTGCTCATCGGTCTTCTTAATATAGCATTTGCTCCCAAAGATTTTGAAGTTCTTTACCGAAGGAGTCTTACCATTCCAGAGCTCATGAG